>QVOA01001654.1:0-58368 GCA_014825685.1 Pseudomyrmex cubaensis
TTCCCTCTCTTTTTCTCTCTCTCTTTCCTTCTCTCTTGAGATCTGAGATCTGAGATCTGAGAGACGACTATGAATTCGGGCCTAAGTCTATGGGCTGCGTTCACCAACTTTCGTCTGTGATTGTCCTTTTCTTATATTGCTGAACGCAGCCATTACGGTTCTCTCCGATCGCACGAATGTTCCTAGTGTAGCTCGGGTTACGTATTGTGTTTAACAGTCTGTCGTCTGTGATGCGTGCCGTGATTTTTGACGCTTTTCGTGGTTGTCCGTGAAACGGAACGTCGAGAACATATATCGCGAGAAAACGGACATTCACGATAGAAAAAAGATAATAGGTGATCGGCGTAGATTTGCGACGTTCCGTTCATGAAACGCGTAATGTGGTCGATACAACATCGATCATCTTAACGTTATTACAGCTACGTCGAAGTGCAAGAGATTCAAGATACAACCAACGTTTCCTGTACGAGATGTGACAGAGGTTATGAGAGCATATTCTCATGGACAATTGCTTCTGCGGTCTCGAATGTGAACCGTTGATCCGAACGAAGAACTCGTATAATTGTCGTAAATTTTATTTTTATTTTTTTTTATTTTTTATTGTTATATCTGTCAATGACGCTTATGCACGCGCAGCTCAATTGAAAAGACACGAAGATACGATTGGGAAATAGGAAGAAAGGGACGTTCGAGCGAAAAGTTTGTGTCCGAGAGCTGCGGTTTCGTACAACCACGTGTCGTGTGGCGTGCTAAGAAAAACAGCGGAAAGACATTTTGATACTTTTTTTTTTTTTTTTTTTTTTTTTTTTTTTTTTTTTTTGTGTGTAGGACGCCATTTTTGATAGTTGCTGCGAGAGGCGGGACTTTAGCCAACGCGGACGTGACTCTAGCGCGTGGGGACGCGTTGTACCGACTCGAGAGTGCGTAGTTCTTTCTATACCCCGCATTTCCGTGGATCAAGAGCAATCGCAGAAAGTGTCTGTGTTTGTACATATCAATGGCGTCCGACGAAAGATGGTATTTTACAAAAGATCAATTAGCAAATACGCCGAGCAGAAGATCCGGCTTGGATGCGGACAAGGAGTTGAGCTATCGTCAACAGGCGGCGAATTTTATTCAAGATATGGGACAACGACTTGTTGTGTATCCTTCAAAACCTTTGTATGTAGTCCGCACGTTTCGGTGTTGCGTTCTTTTGGCTTTCTTCCCCTCTCCCTCCCCTGTTCTTGTAGGTACCCTTTTTCCAATTTTAATTTTGTTCGAAGCAAACGCGTACGAACTGCAAAAAATATTTCGCGTGCAAAAAAACTACGCGACGCATTTCGGTGAGCCCGTGTGACACGTGTGGATCGGATCCGTCGCGCTTAAACGGGTCTTCCGCGTGGCCTAACGGGTGACTTGCCGAGATCGAAGATTCACCATATTGGAATCTGATGTATCACAGGTATCGTAAACGATTACTCTTGTGAACGCCTATGGCAAAGTTGCAAATATTGTGGTTTTCGAAGTATGAGAAAATCAAATTGAACAAAATTATATTGCCCCTGAAGTAACACATAAGTGTTATTTGAAACATACACACACGCACACACACAGACATGTACATATATGTTATTTAGAAGATTAAATAATAACATACTGAAAAACTAAATCATTTGCTGAACACAAATTTAATAAAAAGTTTTTAATAATTAAACATGTGTACAAATACACAACAAGATATTTATTTGTATTTATTTGTTCATTCTCCTTACACAAGAATATCTTCTATTTTGTATCTTATACAATACAATAAAAAAAAAAAAGGCAATGATAGCCTTTATTTCTTATATTTATCTATTTCAGGTACTTCAAATATACTTATTTAATGAAGAACCACTTTGGTAAATTAAAAACAATTTAGTAAATTATGTAATTCATCAAAATATACTTAAAGATCTAACAATTATAACTGATGCTTTTGTGATGTATTGCGAAGTTTATTGTGCATGCTTTTCATGCATTCGAGTCAAAGCCTACACATGCACATAAGATCTAATAATAAAAGATAATAAATTTATTATTGTAAACTGTTAGATAAAACTATGAATTAATACCACTTTTTCTTTTATTAAACTCAATCTTGTGCTTGACTCAAGTTACTTTTGTAATGTACTTATGAAAACATAAATAAAATGAAATAAATTCTTGCAAACACTTTTGACTATTGTACTTTTCTATTTTCTTTTTTATTTTGCAATCTATATACTCGAAATAAGTTAAGAGAGATAATTTTATATATGATATATATTATAATATATATGTAATATGCATTTTATATATAATATATATAAAATTATCACACTTATTGATGGATATATAAAATATATTCAAAAATATTATTAATTATTATTAAAGATAGCAGTGTAAATGAATGTTATAACAATTTTAGAGTAAATATGTTTACGATACCTGATGCTATTTTAATAATTCTATTCTTTCTAATACATAATTTTTATATAGTGTAAAGCTATATACATTAACTACATTGTTTATACATGCAAACAAAAAATTTTAATTGGTAATTAAAATAATATCAATTAAAATAATATCAATTAAATACCAATTAAATACCAATAAAATATATACCAATATATAAAATATATACCAATTTAAACGTGTATAAAATTTTATGTTTTAATTTTAAAAATCTGCGCTAATGTATGATGTAAATTTAATATAATCGCGTATAATCGGAGTAATATGTAAATAAAAACTATAACATCTATGTATCTATCCTTTATACTTCTATAAATCCTTTTTACTTGATTGTCTTGAATTATCATGGAATTGATGTGACATTAGTCACATCAGTTCCATGATAATTTTGCCTACTGCCTACTGCCAAAAGAAACAACTTGAATCAAAATGCAACATTTATTCAAATGATGCTGAATAAATGTATCTATGCATTAGAAAAAGATTATTTTTTTCCTTATTGAATAATACATATAGGTCCCAGTTATGTATCAACACAGCCATAGTCTACATGCACAGATTCTACATGTTTCATTCATTGAACCAGTTTCCCAGGAATTCCATTGCGATAGCAGCACTTTTTTTAGCGGCAAAGGTAGAAGAGCAACCAAGAAAATTGGAACATGTCATCAAAATGGCGCACCTGTGTCTGTTTCGAGACCAAGGACCACCTGACAGCCGCTCAGATGTAATTACAAATAGTTACAATATACAATAACAGTTTATGCGTATCTTTTTATAATACATAAATATATATATGTGCATGGTATTATTTATAATACATACTTATGCATATATGTATTATGTATAATACCATAAAGTTATTAACATATGTTAGTAACATACTGTAAGAGTATTTTGTATGAATTACTGACATGTGGGAATTTGGTAAGGAATTTGTTCTGGCATATTGTTTTGGATTTTCTTGTACTGTTTTTTTTATTTTATTATAAGACTAACATGACATACTTCGTTTACAGCAATATCTCGAACACGCCCAAGATCTAGTGTTCAATGAGAATGTTCTCCTGCAGACGCTAGGATTTGATGTTGCCATTGATCATCCACATACTCATGTTGTTCGGTGCTGCCAGCTGGTTAAAGGTATATCTTATAGCAAATAAAATAAGAGAGAGAGAAGGAGAGAGAGAGAGAGGAGGAAAGTACAAATTTGCACTAATTCCTCGATCCTCCTTTTTAGCATCCAAAGAATTGGCTCAAACTTCATACTTCATGGCATCTAACAGGTAAGTCTTTAATACATAGTTTGAAGTACAAAGTATAGTGTCAATCAGTAATTTATTATAAATAAACTTTTAAAAAATGTGTATATTACGTGTAACTCCACAGATCTTTTTCAATCTATTTTCTATATAATTACACTCATCTTAAATAAGCACAAAAACATTGTTAATAAACAAATATAATTTATGTGTCAAAATACATACAGAACCTGCAAATACAAATTATCAAAAGTTATTAGTTTTATAGTTCAGATGATTGAAACAATAACTTTTAGTTTTGAAAATAAAAGCAAATAAAGATCTCTAATTTTTAAAATAACAAAATATGAAAAGAGATTGTGCAAGTTTTTAAACATAATTTCTGTTTCAGTTTACATCTCACTACTATGTGTTTACAATATAAACCTACAGTTGTTGCGTGCTTTTGTATACATCTCGCATGCAAATGGTCCAATTGGGAAGTAAGTAGTTAAATATATCTGCGAAATAAATAAATTATAGACTACTTAAGATATTTTATTTTTGCATTTTTCACGTTTTTTATTTGTTCATGTTAATTGTATTGCTCGGTATCGCAATCTAAAGTCACAGTAGTTTTTACTTAATCGAATATTTTCGACCGCTTGTTTATTTCTTATGTATAGATCCCACAAAGTACAGAAGGAAAACAATGGTTTTGGTACGTGGACAGAACCGTAACTGCAGAACTACTTCAAGAACTTACAGATGAATTTCTTCACATATTCGACAAATGTCCGTCAAGATTAAAAAAGAAAATCATGAGTATTTCCGCCAATCAAAGCCCTAGTATTCATCATTCTAGTTTGCCGAATTCTCCTTTCGTAAGTAATTTGCTGTGTTATTTACACAATAATATTTTGTAGTTATAATTTCGTGAGAATATTTATCTCTTTATTCATTTTCTTGCTCGATTATTTGTTTTCTTGTACCATTACAAATTAGTTTTTGATTTATTCTACAAATAGACGCGTTAAGTCAATTTTTTCCCCGACAGGATGCCGAACCGCGTAAAATACAATCACCAGTAGACGGATCTGGAGCTAGTACTTCTAGTGGCTATTCAAGTCGTTCTCATCATTCGCAACAAGAAAAACAAGATAGGCTGGAAGATAAGAAAGCCATGGCCATCGCAGGTCCATCAGGATCGAGGACAGCTGTAGATTATCACCGAGAATACCGCGAAAAGAAAGAACGAGAACGTCTGGAGAGAGAGAAAGCGTCAACAATGAGCACTTCGCACATTGATCTTAATAAGCCTCATCATTCACATCATCACAAACCCATGTCTAACGCAACAAATGTGCCGAACAAACATCAAGTACCGTCGTCGGTTCAGAAAAGCAGTACAAGTCTTCATCATAATCATTACATGAAAATGGGTCCAGTGCCTCAGAGACATTCTACCGGTAGTCAACCCAGAGAAGCTACCAACAGGCAACGATTGCCGAGGGATCACAACGTCAGCGCCGGTAGCATTGCGCACTCGTCGCACGTTAATGCCAATTTAGATAGTTCCTTGCCATCTGAATCCTCGTCTCATCGAACGGACGGCAGTGTTGTACAAGATTCGACAACCTCATTGCACGGAAGATCGCAGGAGAAGTTGAGCAATAACAATCATAGCGGACATAGACTGAACGTGCTTGACAGCAAACATCAGACATCGTCGCACGATAAAAGGCTGTACCGAGGAGAGGACCCGAGGCTCAAGTCAGGCAAATATCCGGACATCAGTAAGATCGAGAACTCCGCACGACGAAAGGCGGACGAAAGGTGCGAAGAGGTGCGACAAAGATGTGAGGAAGTGCGAAAGCTAATCGAGAAACCGCCACCAAAACAAGCGGATGTACCATATCTGATAAATACGCAGCAAAAGCAGCAAGCGCATTCTTCCAAATACAGCAATCAGCAACAACTCGAGAAGTCGCAAAGCAGTTCGCTCCCGGGCGACTCAAAACACGGAACAATGTCAATTAGCCAGAACCTGCTTTCGCAAGACAAATCGCCAAATGTATCGATACCGCATACCCTTTTGCCGCACAAATCCGTTAAACAAATATACAATCAACCCAGTACCGTGAGTTTGTCTGTACCGAAGGACACAATCAAGAACGGTAGTTCCCAGTCCTGTTTGCCCTCGTTGAGCAACACGGACGACTCGAAATTGGAAAAGCGACCACGAACAATCGCGTATGAAGACTCCGTCGAGAAGAATTCTGCTGACGCTCAACAGAACACAATTCTACACACACCTCCCAGCAAACACAGATCGCTCTTCAGCCCAGAAACACCGACTATGAAAGAACCACATCCGCAATCTTCGAAACCCAAATCAAAGCAAAAGACGCCACCCATCTCAGCCGCGAAAGCGATATCGCAATTTGTCAGTTCTCCGACTTCGCAGGATTCTCTGAAGCGATCATGCCCTAGTGACAACGTAACATCCATGCATAAGAGACTTCGTGCGTCAAACAACAGCGAGAGCGAACAGCAGAAGAAAAAAATCGAAGATATATCTAACATGGAAGCGATGAAGATGCTCGGACGCGTGCCCGATCTGATTCAACCGATTCGCGACAATATGTTATTACCATCGAACGGCAAAAACAGTAATAACAGTATGACGTCTGTCATCAATGACATGAAGCCGCCGGAACTCATAAAACCATTCGAAGAACATCCTCGTTTCAACACGCAGTACAAAGCCTCGTTGATAAACATGAATATGCTGACTAACGGTATGGACATGAATACTGCATTGAGGCAAGAAGTTCCGGAACATCGCGTGAAAAAAGAATATCAGGACCATTACGTGAAGAAAGATCAGTCGGGCCAAAAGACTGTGGAACCGTCGCATTCGCATTTCCAACCTAAGCTCGAATATTCGTCGCCAATGAAATCCGCGCAAAGTATAAGCGCGTTGCTTCAAGAACCACTGGCACCGATGCCGTCGTTATTGCAAAGTTTGCAACAACAGCACAGTCAAGTGCCTCTTCAGCAAATGCATCAGGAACAACAATCTATTCATCACTCGCTAACGGATCATCAGCTACCGATGGTGACTCAGTGCTTGTCCATACCTACTGAAAGCGACAATCTCACACCAATAGCCTCGACCGTCGACATCAGTGCTCTCTCCTGCGTGCCAATAATACAGCAAAACAGTAGTAGAACTAACGAAGCGGAATCGACGACGCAAGGTGCCTCAGAATCTACTACCACGTCTACTCTCCCGACCGAAGAAAAACGATCTGAACATCATAAAAGCGAAAAGAAGAAGAAGAAGGAGAAACACAAGCATAAAGATAAAGAGAAGAGCAAAGAAAAACACAAACACAAACACAAAGATAAAGACAAAGAGAGGCATCGCGAGAAGAAGGACAAAGAGAAGAGCGATGAACCACCAACGGCGGCTCCTATCAAGATCACGATTCCCAAAGACAAATTGAATTTGAGTACTGAAACGTCACCTATAAGCGGTAATGTCGTTGTCACGTCGGACAAGAACATATCGCCGCAGAGCACGGGTTTGAAAATTAAAATTCCGAAAGAACGACTCAAGGGCACTGATAGCGTACCAAGTTCGTCGCCAGCGCCACTTTCGGTGGTGCCGCTCAAGTTTAAGATACGAACTGATGGCATCTACAGAAGTTCAGCAGCAGCAACTCCGTTACCAGCATTACCACCGCCGGCATCATCGTCATCGTCATCGTTATTGTTGCCAACATCGTCGTCGTCGTTATCATTGCCGTCATCGTCAATGTCGTCGTCAAATGGCTCCATGCACGCTACGTCCGCTACCGAATCTACAAATGAAACGACAAGTCGAAAGCGCGAACGGATCGATTTGATTGGCGACAATTCGGCGACCGTAACCAAGAAGCAGATGATGATATCTGCGACAGGTTACGGACAGGGCTACCGACCTGGAGAACGGCAGAACGGCAGACATTATAACTCCGGCAACAATAAGGTACGTGGTAGAGGCGGCCGTCAGCACTACGGTCGCGGTCCGCCACTACATCCAGTAGCTGCCACTCAGTACGGTAATGCCGGTGGTCCCTACAGTTACCGTGGCGGCCGCGGCGGCCGCAATTACCAAGCCCCACTCTATCGCGGAGACGGCGGATACGCGAGGGTCGGCAATGCGGACAACCAACCCACGGAGTCTTATTTTTGCGCGAATTATACACAATATAACACACCCGCTGGGTACACCATGTACGATACCATGTCTCAACAATACTATCAACAATTATCTCAACAACAATCTCAGTTTCCAGTGTACCCGGCGGGAAATAACATGCCTGGTTTGATAATGATAACGCCTGACGGTGCAATTAACACGTCGGTGCCGCCGCCGTCGTTGTATCAAAATTATCGAAATCCAAGTCGGTCTGGTGCGTCCGTTCAGCAACCGGAAATCCCGATATTCAGACCCGCATCACCACCTCCTCTGCCGAACGGACCACCACCTCCGCCTCCTCCGCCTCCACCCACGACTCCGGAATAAGGCATAATTATTTCATTAGTATTTATTTCGACACGTATGATAGAACTTTCGTATGACACGACATCTTTTCTTATCCCCCTCATTACCTATAAATAAATTGCGCGCGCGCTTGTAAATTTTATATATATAATTCTTTTACATATATATTTTGTATGTATAAAAACTTTCAATGAGGAGGTTACATTTTTTTATATGTATATTTTGTATTGTTCACACATAATAGAGGAAAAAAAATTAAGCTTTTCTTAAAATCGCGTTCCCCGTTGTTGTGTCGGGACGAGCCTTCCACTTTCTACTCAGAAAAATGCCAACTTTTCTTCACTCTGTATATAGGTAAAATATATAATTCATATCTGACGAAGATTTATATATCTGACGAATGTACGTTCTATCTGACGAAAAGTGAGAGAGAATTCGCATTTAAAGCTACTAGTTTCTTCTTTCTCTTTCTGGTTTTTTTTAAATAAAATCAAATTGCTTCGAAAGCGACAATTTCTCACAAAAAAATTCAGTAAAAAACTTCAAAGATGAGATTACTAATTGAATTTTTATAAAAAGAATCTTTTTGAATTTTTATAATTGAATTTTTATAAAAAGAATCTTTTTTACTTATATATACTTCTTTTTAATGCGTAGTAATAAACAATTATGAGCAAAAAAAAAAAAAAAAAAACAAAAAAAATAAAAAAAAATAAAAAAAATAAAATAAAAACAAAATTAAAAAATTAAAAAAATTAAAAACTTAAAAGGAAAAATTATATTGGTAATGTTTTCGTATGAACATATATCTGTGGAAATATTAGTAATTTACTTTAATGGGTTTTTTTCAAATGTATATAACTTTATTGTATCTTTATAAAAGTATTAATTTTATCAATATGTAATTAATGTAATTAGCAATTTATATTTTTCCGAAAGAGGCAAAAACAAAATTTTGGGTCTGTTGTTCTTGTAATTTTATTTTTCTTTTCTCATTGAAGCATAAACATTCGAAAAATTCTAACAAGTGGCAGCACGAACAAATCTTTTGTTATATAGGATTTTCTTTCTTTACTTTTTGTCTTTAATAAAAAAAAATTCTTATTCTATTAAATATGTGTATATTTTATATGTGTGTTTATTTCATATGTATTTTTATACTTTGATATATTGGGATTTTTCTAAAAAAATATATATATATAATAAGAGTGAGAAAATCGCACTAGTCGTTCTCGGGGCAATTTAACAAATACGCAAAAAAAAAAAAAAAAAAAAAAAAAAGCACTTACTTTTTAGCACCACATGACTGCTTTGATTATTTCTTTTCTTTTGTACATGTATACTTCCCAGTAGAAAGTTTGGATATGGCATTTTGTTTTCTAGTACCTCAATTCTATCGTATATATCTATATATATATAAATTACATTGTAAATGTGACGTAGAAATAAGAGAAACATTATAAATTAATAAATGCTTTTTCTCGTGGATATGAAATAAGAAACACTCGACTGTGACGCAGCTTCACGCGAGAGAAGAAAAAACAAAAAATTGTGCTGTGACCGCGCACGAAAAAAGAAAAAAAAGATGTACTAGGATATTGCTCAAGTGATTGAAACGGACATTGTGTGATCTCTCTTTCGTTATATTCGTAAAGAACATTCTGTAACCAGAGATAATCACTCATCAATCAATTTTACGGCGGTTAAGTGATAAACTTTTTACAGGTAGCGTTTTTTTGTTAGTATGTAATTACGCAAAACATTTATTATATTCGCGAAAAAATAGAAGTATAATTTGGTTTTTTTGTATAATTATATATATATGTATATATTAATTATATTTCTTCAACTGATTTTTATTATTTAATGCGAATAGCGTGAATAAAAGATAATTTGTATACTCGTGTGGTGAGACATATTGTTGTTACATACAGGACCAAGTTTTTCAAGAACAAGCACACAAATCAAGATTCTATCTGTCATTGAATTTTCTATTTTTTTTCTGTTTTTTTTTACATGTAATTGCGAATCTTTCACGAGAACAAATATTAACTCAGGAATGTATATGTTTATGATCAATATGTACGCGACTAGGATTTCTTAACGAGTGCATATGCGATGTATACGTGTGTGTACACTTATATACACACGCGCGTGTATAAAATACTTAAACAAAAATGAATATATATAAATGGAAATATTATAGACCTATTAAAAAACAAAAAAGACGAAGTCACAAATGGCCTCATTGTTAATTGTTGTAACCGTTGTTGTTGTCGCTTTTCATACCATTTAAACAAAGTAATATTTTTCCCTTGTTCACAATATCTGTATTTTTCGCGCATAATTGTCAGACGTCTGTGAGATATCTATAGGTGTATATATATATATACATATACATATATATCTATTTTTTCATGCGGCTTTCCCGATTGTATATACATGTAAACAATATATAAACGAATATGTTAAATTTATTCTCGACATATAGTTCATATCATGATGCATACACATACCTGATGATGAAACGCTGTAACAATAAGGCTCTGTTTGTGATATATTAAATCTGTATTCTCGCCAGCGTTTTTCAATCGGTTTTAACTCACGGGATGCTAAACGAGAGCTAAACTTTATTAAACCCTTCTGTTTTCTCTCTCTCTCTCTCTCTTTCTATCTCTCTCTATTTTCTCAATTTTTTCTCGCTTTCTTTTGATCTTTTCTCAAACTTTTGCGGCACATCTCGATTGAAAAACGCTGTTTCGCCTACAAAACTTATCAAAAATTTGTGAAAAAAATTTCTGTAAGTTTTGTATATGATTTTAATATTTATAAGACTACATCGCGCGTTTTTTGTTTGCAATTGCGCAAATAAAACAAAGAAGAAAGTAGTAGAAAGACAAAATAATTACTAAGGTAAATCTACATATAAAAGTTACACGCTGTGATCGTGAGAACATAGGCATGTATATATACTTGTACATAATTTGTCATTTATAATTTTCTTTCAATTAACGTGATATCTTCAAACCAAATTCAGAGATTCTTGAACGAAAATTTTACGATGACGTTGAGATTTTTGTATTGAATTAAATAAAAAACAAATTAAAACAATAGTGTTATTTCTAATTGCAATCGTGTGACTCTTGGTGTAATAAAAATTTTATTTCGGTCTCCGTATCTTGTCCAATCATTTTTTATTTTTTAACAACTAGAGAAGACCAGACGTGGCACACAAAATTCAATTTTTAAGAAGAAACGAGTAAATTCCATGGAAAGGAAGAGAGAAGATGAGCGAGTGTGCGAGAGAGAAAGACAGTGAGAGAAAAAATACACACATAATATTAGAGCTCTTGCGTTTGAGCAGCGAATACACACATATACGGGAATATGAACACACACACACACACACACATATATGTATATATACATTGTACATGTGCATATGTATATATGTATATAAATATGAATGACTTAAAAGACATGAAATATTAGAAGGGTCCAAGTTTTTGCCAATAAAAGAAGAAATAATAAATACACATATGTAACGCAGATATTGCGTAACAACTTCTGTACACGATGTATGATGTTTCGCCACTTGTCGCGTACGCTACCTGTTTCAAAACGGAAAATCGATTGTAATTTGCATCAGTGCAAAGCGATTTATAAATGTCGATATGAAAATTTTGCCGGTAAGAGAACTTCGATGTGGTTACTCTTAAACTTAAATATGTAATTCTTTATATTCTTTTTTTTGTTCACACACAGGCGCACGAAGATAGAAATTTTGGTTTTGCTATTCCAGAACAACCGCATGAGAAAATTTTACGCACGACGGGCATCGTACGCTTCACGTGGTCGATATAAAAATAAAAATAAAAAAAAAAAAAAAAAGAAGAAAAAAAGAAATACAAAAAAGCAACGCAAATAAATGTTCTATGCAAACGAAACAAAACCTTAGTGATTATTTTGTCTTTTTCTTAATACCACATTTCACGCATCGCATATATATATGTGTGTGTATGTACATATATGTGTATGTGTGTGTATGTACATATATGTGTATGTGTGTGTGTATATATATATATTACACAATCCGTACCGTCGCATTTACTTTTTGTATATATATATATGTACTAACATCACACGATATGTGTACGAGTATTGTTCTCAGAACATATATACATAGTAGAAAGGGAGACACGTGTGCTTTGTGCTTTCGCAATATCGCGAGACGTCTTGTACTTTTACTATTCTGTTTCGCACACTGCTACGTGAAGTCTCGCACACAAGCGTATTCTTGTACATGGTTGACCTACATATACATACATAGACACACACACACACGCACGAACTTGATTTTTGTCGCACTTAAAACTTTGTAAAATCGATTACATGTGCAATATCCACAGATGATGACACACACATCACTTCTAATATGTATGTATGTGTAAACTGAGATAATATCGTGGAAGTTACGCGCAGAGCAAATGAAACTAAGAACTTAATTACTGTTGTTTGTGCCACACTTAGTGCTTGGTGAAGGGTACATCGCGCTCGTTATTGCTATTTTTGTTACGAATGTATGCGTGTGTGTGTGTGTGTGTGCAATTGTCAGAGCTAGATTATCAGTATTATCGCTGTTCTTGTGTGTTTTATATTTGTACATATACACATGTATATTATATGCACGTGTGCGTATCAGCATGGAAACGAGCAACAGTATTGCACTCTTGCGTCACAATATGCATCTGTAATCGCTTCTACAGGGCAGCTATTACATGACCTTTCGGAATAACATGTTAAACGTTATTATAACTATTATATTTTTATCATTAATTAATATATTTTTCGAAACAACATCAATTTTCGTCGTTTTTGTTTTTTGAAACAGAAAAAGAGAAAAATAATTTAAAGTCGAAATAATTTCCGAGTCAGATCAATTCCGAAAAGTTATGCAATAGCTACCTTGGATCTGTAAAATTCAAGAAAACGCTTCTCTTTGTGCGACGCTTTGTTCGACACCGCTTTGTAGTCTAGAGCAAAACCAAGAGAAGCGAAGGAAGATCGACGCGTAAAATTTCAACACGATATGCGTTGATTGACACCTTTTACAGATTGAACTTCCTCCATCGAACACACATTATCACCAGCGTCTTCCAGTATACGACACGTCCAGGACATTCTCGTTCGCACGCATTACGAATTTACTTATCTATTGATTAAGCATTAATTATTAAATAATGATAGTACAAATGTTGAATATGCGTAGAAGAAAATTCTTATATAATAAAGAGATTATATAAAAATAGAAGTAGATACAATTACGGGTGAATAAATGTAAATGTAAAAAAAAAAGCGAGAAGTAATATTGTTAGAACAATCTCATCAAATTTGACAATAACTTGCAAAACACTTGGAAACATAGCTTGTAATCAATCAAATCTCAGAGCAGCTTTATATCCCAGAAATAAAAAAAAAAACAATTCTATTAAAGATATATCGTCGAGACGTATCTACTTTTATGTGACACAAAACTTTGTAAGTTATAGCTTTGTGTGAGCGAAAGTATATCTTTTTCTTATTGGAGTAAACGTCACATAAAGAGATATTTGTCGTTTTCAGGAAAGACATTCGTCCAGTCACCACAAAAGCTACAACAAGCTGTCACAATCTCAACAGTCTCACACGTCGTAGTATGCTATCGGACAAAAGCATAAGGAAGTGTTGTCCCGCACGTGTTACGTCCTGAGGAAGGAAGCGCCTATTCTCTATAAGCGCGCGAGAAGAAACGTGAAAAATTAATAATAATAATAATAGGGACACACGCGCTTTTGCCAATTTTCTCTTTATATTACGTCGAATTTAATTTCTTTCAACAAGAATCATCTTTTCGCTCTCTCGTCCCCTCCCCCTACTTCGTGTTCCATTTTCTCTCTTTTCTTAACACCTTTTTCACGGTGAGAGAAAAATGTCCCGCAGTTGTACGCGTCCGTTATGTAGAGTTCGTATTAGTCTATCGACGCTTGTCACTGAAACTGACTTTTTTCGAAAGAAAAAAATTTCTGAACGAGAGAGAAGAAAACATGATCTTACTCAGGTTCAAACTAACTTGTAGATAGATGCGACTTGCATTTTCGATAGCGCGCGACTGGTGTTTTCCACTACTCGCTTGCCTTTCTTCTGTTCGCATAATGTGTGCGATTATATAAGTACTGATAATAATCCTTACACTGACTCGTCGAGAATTGCGAACGCTCCGCAATTTATATTCTAAGTGAGAAAGTCAACGATACGAAGTAAAACTATACACATATATATATGTATCGGCGCACTTACTGCGGTTGTTAAAACAATGACACGTTAATATAAAATACTCCGCTACTCCCTGTGCGAATATTTCTCGCTTGACACTTTTACACCCGTGTCGAACGAATAAATAAAAAAAAAAAAAAAAAAAAAAAAAAAAAGAATAAACGAGTACTCGAATTAAATCGTACAGGTAGCGAGGTGTTAAGACGAGGTAGAGATACGATTGACATGTGTCTTTAATAAAAAAAAAAACAAAAAAAAAAACGGCGAAACAGCTTTGTAAGCTTTTACAAAGCTTTGTAATGTAATGTGTTTAATCGATGAAAAATCGGAGACACACACCGATCTTCTTGAGGGGATTCTTTGCCCACTCGGTTAGTTTATTTTCATTGCCTTAAAATATGCGTTCATCATATTTTGATCGCACGACATACATTTCTTCTCGCTAAGAACGTGTGTGAACGTCCGTGTTCGTCGCCGAATATTCTTGACTACCACCTTCGTTCGGTTGGTTTTGAAAAATTTAGGAAGTGTAAACTTTGGGTTTAGATTTTTATTATCTAGCATAGGCAAATCTTAAGATAGCAACAAATAATCTCCAATATGATTGATATATGCAATACGATTAGACAATTTTGGTTCGCGTGTCATATTGGAACTATTTCGTTATAAAAACAAAAATATAAAAATGTTCTTTTAGATTTTTTTTAAGTAAAAAAAAAAAAAAAACAAAATAGATTAGTTACGTTAGAATTACTCGAGTTGTCTTGAGACTACGGACACACATAAAATGTGCATTTAAACAATGCTTCGTTTCCGGCTGTGGTTTAATTAATAATTTCTGTTCTCGTTCGATTTTCTTTTCGCATAGTCAAACGTCAGCGAGAGACGCTGATTTGTTTAGAACAAAGAATGTGTGTCAGTCACACATCATTAATTCTCAGGATAGTTTTTCTTCTCAAATCGTCTGATCTAATCTCCGCAGAGCCAATCTCATCGATGCTCTTTTTCTTTCTTTTTTTTTGTCTCGTTACCGATCGTTCCGCGAGATAAATCCGAATGTTTCTACAACGAAATGACCGATTCAAGATGAAACAATCACACACACATTACATATATTACACACACACACGCGCAGTAAAGTACTTGTTCGATGATTATCCAATAGTATTTATATTACATCTTATTATTATTGTGTAAATAGTTCTCTAACACATTCATATACCTAAAAAATGCAGTAAGTAAATAAATAAATATATATATATTATACTATTAATATTTAGTATATAAAGAACTATAAAGTAATATTATTGCGATGACAGACTGTAAATAAAATTATTTTGTATGTGAAAAGAAACCAAATGAGAGCAAACTCTACTTCGACGCACTCTGTTAGTTTAATGCGTACATGTGAGACACACACACACACACACACACACACACACACACACACACACACACACACACACACACACACACACACACACACACACACACACACACATTGCATACAGAAAACAGAGAAGGACATACAGAAACAGAAAAACCACACACACGCGTGCGCCCTCAAAGATGTATAGTTATATATACGCGCAACCGCCCTGCGAAATCAACGTATACGTACGTAAGCGACGTTTTGTTGATTAATATATAATATATGCGCCGATATTATACTTTGTTCAGCGGTACACAAACTACAAAGTGTATTCGCCCGATCGACGATCGTCCAATTATATTTTTGTAAGTAACGATCTACTTAAGTTGAACTTAAAAAAAAAAAAAAAAAAAAAAAAAAAAAAAAAAAAAAAAATCTGTGAATATATTAGATAGAGTGCTGGATATCCGAGCAAAATGAGAGAAAGGGAGGGTGGTATCACACACATTGGACATCGCGTATTTCGTACAACAGCATTTAATTCGTCGAAATTTCTGTCGAAAATTTTGAAAAGTACCGCGAAAGCCTCTCAGGCTCGAACCCTCGTAACGCGAATGCGAGTCATTTCAACCCCATGAAAGAAAGTTTTTTCATTATATACCTAGTTTTGAGAAGATCTGTACAGAAACACTTGCATACTAAACACAACGTTGTAAAAAAAAATTACACATTGCATGTCCGTTTGACAGCGACTGGATTAAAGTGATCCCGCGGCATATTCGCGTTACGAGGGTTGAAAAGCTGTAAACTCGCGTCACTGTCGCAAACACGAGAGAATCTTGTTTCTTTTCTTCTTCCGTCACTGCGGAAACGCAACTGCAGCCTTACGAAAAAAAAAAAAAAAAAAAAAAAAAAGTTTGCGGCGACCACGTTTTTCGCGGCGTGTTCGTTCGATGAAAAAAGACGACTTTTTTTTCCGACTGAACGAGACGATCGAGATGTGAATCCGGCCCGAAATATATAAATTGGAATGCTGTATATTTCATAGGGAAATAATAAGATATGTACGTTTAGGAATACTGTTACTTTGTAATCATATCGCAGAAGATGTAAGTCTGGTTCATTAACGCCGACAAGTGTGTTCCGACGCAATTTATTATTCGGTCCAGGAAACAAGCAAGGGGGCAAGGGGAAGAACAATCCGGCAGTCGTTTTTTCCATTGCGTCATTGTGTTTTTTTTTCTTTTTGTCTATTCGTTTTTTGCTGATATCGCGAGTTATCGCGATTATTATACTTGCACAATACGAGCTGTTTGATAAAGCAATGATATAAATCATACAACACAATTATTTCGCATAATTTTTATATATTCTTATACTTGTCCTCTATATGTGTGTACAGGGTTTTTTAACATTAAGAAAACTCTGATCGTTATTATATTTTAATAGAAAAAGAAAGAGAGTAGGTCCTATGGGACGTCACCGTGGATGTCCTGTAGGATTTATTGCTTCAAGATAATAAAAAAAAAAATAAAATAAAATAATATATATCTTGTGAAAAAAACATCATATTATGTGTTGCTATATTTACTTATTTTCATAAATCTTATGTTTATTTAAACTTGCGTGTTTGTTTGTGACTTGAAACTCTCTGACAAACGAATAAAAAAACACTATTGCGTATGCTCGTCGATGAATATTCTTTAATACTCATCGGTTGTTGTTGTTGTTGTTACAACTGATTTATATTACTTTGGTGTAATATAAATCGTTTCTTGGTGATAGAACTTGAGCATTGCTTTATCCACAAAAGTTCGTATTAGGAAAAAAAAAAAAAAAAACCCAAAAACCGTAATATTCAAACGATCGTCGAGGACCGATGCGTGTCCGGTCGACAGATTAGACTTAATAATCGCGGATGCGTGATGCGCTAATGGAAAAAGAAGAAAAAAATAAATAAATAAACGAGTTAACTCGCGTGCGTATTAGCGCTCGAAAAATTTAAAGAACGTTCGAATCAATCGAATTGCTCGAATCTCGAAGCTCGTTCGATTGTTCGGATTGATCTCTCGCGAAGGGAGAGAAACAGAGAGAGAGATACCGTACAATTCGAACAGTTCGGACAGTTCGAATCTTTTCGACAGCTATTTTCGTAAGAACGAAAAAAACTGTGTGTACATGTATAAAGCTAGGCGGAGAAGGAAATAAACGGAAATTGATTTTTTTCAAGTTTCTTTTCTGTTCAAAGATTTGCCTATCTTCATTCATTTTCACGAGTCGACCGATTAAGTTCGAATTGTTCGAACGCTGATTAGGGTAATTTCAAGTCTTTTTTTTTCGAAACTGTTGTCGGGAAACTAATTTTTCGAGAGCGCGCACAACTCGTTCGAATCTCTGTCATTCGTTCGAGCACCAATACGTACCAATCCGCGCGCTCGTGTCGTGGGAGAAACGAGTATATAACTGTGAAAGTCGACAAGGAAAAAGTCTTGTGTACTGTAAATAATAAAAACTTGTAGCCTGTAAGAATTTCTTTAGACAGAAATAACAATCGCGAACATAGATGCACGATAAGAAAAAGAAGTTACATATAACTGATTATTATTATTATTATTACCGATTGCGAAATGTGCATTCGTGTCCTTTCCGCGATTCGCGAGCGGTCCTGTCGGTCGCGTCCAGAGACAAGAGTTTTCTCTCTTTTTTTTTTTCCCTTTTTTCGTGCGACCACGCCACTCTCGGAATATCACCTGAAAAATGCGATTGTGTGTGGTTTTTTTTGCTTTCTTTTTTTTATTAGAATAATTTGCGTTTTATTTTTGAAGATTTACTTTACCTGATGTACACCCCCGTATAATAATTGGACCCGCCGCTTTGCCTCGTATGGATGTTGTTGTAATTTTTATTTTTCGGTTTCACACAAAAGCCCTGAGAAGCTGGAACGGTTCGGCTTGAAGGCTGGCGCGACCGACAGAACCCAGTTGAACCGAATTTGCCTGATTTAAAGGCGGCGTTCAAAAAGTTATCTTCAATAAAGAGAGAAATAAAAACAAACATTACAAAAGTGTTCGAACTTCATTCCTTGGTTGTCTCCCCCTATAGAGATATTTGATTGCCATATGTGTTTCAAGATGAAAATAAATAAATATATTTGACATGTATATACATATTTTTTTTAAATATTGAAAATATTAAAAATTTTCAAGTTTTATACTTTCATATAAGGAAACATACTGCACACACTTGTGTATGTACATATCGCATATGTATCATATACACGCACAACACCACACAAGTACGTACACTAATTTTCCTTGCATGAAACTTGAAAATTAAAAAAATTCTCAATTGTTAGAAAAAAAGAAATGCCTAAAAATGTAAGCAAAGCTTAAAAGTAAATGTCACATATTGAAAAACAGCGTGCAATAACGTCGCTTTAATTACGGCACACTTCTCTATTGTAAAACATATGTTACGCGTAAAGAAGGATTATAATTAACAATGTATACTTATACACGTTTTTCTTCGAATCTTCCCGTTGCGTTTTCCGATATCTCGCGTCTCGATCGCATTCCGTGACGGTCAGTGCCGTCGGTGGCCGATTTAAATCTGTCAGTTGTACATTGTACCTGCGATCTCTCCCGTCCAAGGTTGTCGCGGTTGTGCGGTAGCTCTCGTCCATTGGCGGTCATGTGCCCGGACATTGCGTTTGCGGCGCGATTGCAACGTAGTTGTAAACTCAATCGCGATATGGAGTTCCCGTCGTCTTATACGTAGCGACTTACGGAAGTGCGTAATAGCAGAAACAATGTGGGCGACAATGAGCTCGATTAAACGCGAGGATTAACCTGAGGCCGGTAATTCGAGAAGACTGATCGCCGTTGGAGATAGCGCGCAATGTAAAATAACAGATGTTTCAATAGGATAACTAAAGCCGATAAATCTTATCGCGTCAAGTGTGTGTACACGTGTTGCTTCTTGGGATTACCCGTATAAGGTTGATACGTGAGTTTACACTTTGATACGCGAGCTTAGTACTTCCTGCTTTATAAGCTGTATGTCAAGTGCTGTAATCAGTGATTGTAATTGCACAATTGTAAGAGTTCTTAAGTCAATGTTTTTTAGAACTTGTATAAGAGTGCTCTTAAACTTATTCTTTCTGTTTGTTGTACAAAGTTATATGTTTCACCTCGTAATACACAATGTCACGTCTGCTGCTGTCTTGGGATGTCGCTTTGCTGACGAGAAATGTGTTCAAACATGAATACAAACAGATACATCACTCGTAAGTACGCTATCTACTGAGATAAAATGGTGTGACATTTAATGTTGAGATATATTCTGAATTTATTGCATCAGCTGCAAGGTCTTGGTGCTTGGAGGTGGTACTGGTGGTTGTTCCATGGCTGCTAAGCTAACCAGAAAACTCTACAGCCCAAAGGAAGTTATTGTGGTAGACCCAAGTGATGTAAGTTAAAATTGTGTACGTGATATTGTTTTAACAATATGCAATCACATATAATTTACATAACTTGATTTTAATGATATTACTTTTGAAGATTACTTGACAATAACTCTCTGTTAATTCTAGGCGCATTATTATCAACCTTTGTTCACCTTGATTGGTGGTGGCATCAGTTCTTTTAAATCATCAAAAAGGAATATGAAAGATATTTTGCCAAAAAATGTAAAATGGCTTAAAGCTTCTGTTATTGGATTCGAACCTGATGCCAACAAAGTGTCGATAGACAATGGAGATACTATACAATATGATATCATGATTGTTGGATTAGGCTTGCAATTACATTGGGATAAAGTAAGATATTAAATAGAAACAGAGAGACTTTTTTAGTGTTTCTTGCCACTGAATCATTCACATGATTCTTTATATCAAGATCTTTTCGACAGATTCCAGGTCTGAAGGAGGGTTTGCGCGATCCTGATGCACAAGTGTGCTCTATTTATGGATCAGAGACGGTTTCCGAAGTTTATTCGAGAATCAAAAACACAAAGACAGGAACAGCGGTATTTACATTCCCAAATTCACCTGTTAAATGCCCAGGTGCACCTCAGAAGATTGCCTACATCACGGAGGATTACTTTCGCAAGGTACGTCTCTTTACATCATATGTATAATTTACTAATATAACAAATGTTCATGTATCAGACTTATTTTACTTAAAAGCACAATCTACGGAATGATGTCAACGTCATATATAACACAGCCCTGCCTGTTATATTCGGAGTTAAAAAATATGCTGATTCTCTTTGGAGTGTTTGCAAACAGAGAAATATTAATGTCAATCTTCAAACTAATCTGGTGAAAATAGATCCGGAAAAAAAGCAAGCCACGTTTGAAAAACTGAATTCACCAGGAGAAACATGGACACAAGAGGTGCGTCTAATTCTTTTAAAAATTAAAAAAAACTATTCGCGGCTATATTGTTACAAATCACTATAATTGTTTAACTTTTATTGTTACACTAGTATGCTCTACTTCACGTGACGCCTCCAATGGGGCCTCCTACAGTTTTGAAGAAACATCCCGCATTGACCAATGAAGCTGGGTTTCTCAGCGTCGATCCGAAAACTCTCAGACATACAAAATACTCGAATATATTCGGCATAGGCGATTGTACAAACACTCCAAATTCTAAAACTATGGCTGCAATAGGTAAAAAAAGTTTTCTGTACATTTTTAGCAGACAATATAGATGAAAACGCTTTATATGTACAACATAAAGTGGCTATACAACATTTGCCATGTAGCTGCTCAGGGAAAAGTGTTATATCGGAATATTGTCGACGATTTGGCTGGTAAACCAATGACAATGGCTTATGATGGTTATGCGTCGTGTCCATTGGTTACCGGTTACGGTAAATGTATTCTGGCAGAGTTCGACTACAACTTGCAACCGTTGGAAACTTTTCCAGTAAATCAAGGAAAGGAATATTATTTTACTTACCTATTGAAAGCGCATTTCTTCCCGTTTATATATTGGAATTTGATGTTGAAGTGAGTTACTGATACAATGATTTTGTAAAAATATATGTGAAAATTAATACTTACTAATTTTCATGTATGTTTTTTCAGAGGTTACTGGAACGGACCTGAATTTTTCCGCAAGTACACGAAGATGCTCAAAAAGGATTAGTGTTTGAAAGAGAGAGTTGACCAAGTATTTTTTGAAAATTGAATCTCTATAACGTACATATACATTTGTAAATACTATTATTTCTTTATATAAAGTTTATTGTACATTATAGCATAATTGTTATACTATTTATATATTATTTATTATTGTATTAATAAAAATTTAATAAATTATTATATTAATAGTTTTAAAAATCTCATGTAAGATAAATTATGAATTTTTGCAAATAAAAGAAACCTAACAGAAACCGGTTGAGTAGATAAATTTTATTTAATCGATAATAGATAATTTTTTCATGCATTTCGAGTGTCGCGATTTGCGTGTTCGTGAACTACTTAGCCGTATTCAATGAATAAAACGTTATCTCAAAATTTGTTTGGTTATGTTCTGTGCTGTGTCTGACAGTGTGTATATTTATTTAATAAAAGCTCAATATATTATTACGTATTTCCGTTTATCCGTTTCTATCGGTTTTCTATTGCTTTCGTCTATGGATGTTTGAGTATCGCGCGTTCGATACTTCGAGATTCGATATTTCGAGATTCGATACTTCGAGAATCGCGATATCGCGGCGCTTCGATACGCTCATTTTGACGGACAGATACAGTGGACGCGCGACGCGGAATAGAACCTCGTTAAATTTATCTCGTGTTTTTCGCGATTATGTCGTGTTTGTCTCGCCCGAAAAGTGTACGTGTGTGTCGCAAAATGTCGGTGTATGCGGTGCAGTGACGTAATTAGCGTCGCGCACATGTTGCTTTACACAAAATGCGCGATTGTCTGACCAATTTTTAGCAAGCAGCATCAGAACTCGTGCCAACCACGAAGCAGAATAGAGTGCAATCAGGTAAGTGCATCTCTTCAGGTCATCATTTGCTGCTTATAAATAAAACAAAATTACTACATGTGTTTCGCGTTTCTACAGGTGTGCGAATATTGCGGACGTCGACTGCGAACTTCGTTTTATATTGAGAAATTAAAATGATCGATCTGTGAATTCTATAAAGAGGGTAGGATGAGGACATATCAAGGGATGAAGTAAATATCTGCAACTTTCCACACAACTTATATGTGATTGCCAAGAAAACAAGATTTTTTTTAGCGAGCAGCATCAGAATTCATGGGGTGTACTCAGGTATCACTTTCTTTTGCATCATCATTTGCTGCCATATGCTTTATATAAGTTTATTATTTTTTATCTCCTTGAAAACACTACGTATATACAGATACATTACAAAATATACAAAAAAAAACTATGCACATTACAAAGTTTTTTTGCAAACAACTTTGCACAAATATATATGTGCGAAAAGTTGCAGTGCCAAAAAGTATTCTTTTCACTGGTTTAATTAAAATTCATATCACAAGTGTGTTACATATTTTTCATTTTACAATTTTTTATACATTAACAATTTTTTATACATTTTTTATACATTTTTTATACAGTATAATAATGAGAATACATTAATACACAATACAATATTACACATAATAAAGATGGAATAGAAAATAAATTAGTTTTTACATGTCAATATTTCTGGTCAAATGACATTTATTGTATATCATCTTTTCATCATTGCATATTAAATTCCTGATGTAATTGTTACTTAATATGTAGTTTTTTGTACAATTCATATAATAGCCACTTACTTTTTTTAGATTTTTTATACAATAAATGTAATTTAACCTTACATATAATTAATCTTACATCTATATATGCATATGCAGTGATTCATATCAATCAGTGCATTTGCATTCGCGTTAATTTTTAAAACCTACCTACCATATCTTATCTACTTACATATTACGCCTAATTAATTAGGATTAAAGCCGCATGTCTTGATCCTAACTTTACATTTTTATTCTTACTCCCATAATCCTACCTCAAAAAAATAACATTCTAATCCCTGTCTAACATAATTTCTACAAGCGCTTGTAGATCCCTACCTACACATTTTTAGAAAGTTCTAAAACCTAACGATTGTTTTATACGCGAGGGGAAATTGTTTAAAAAATAAAAAGTATTAAAGTGACAGTATGTCACCCACCCACCCATCTATCTACCCATGATAAATCATACCTATATGTATAATTAGAAGAAATAGAATATGAAGAAATAAAATATATATATTTAAATATATATATATATATATATATTTTAAATATATATATTTTTGAGAAGATAAATATATTCCAAGGGGACATATCTCAAAGAGATATATCAATAAGACACAAGAGAAGTAATTCTCTAGAGAGAATAGATAGACAAAACAATAGATATAGAAAAAATAATTCTTTAAACAAAGATTCTGTGTGAAGAATCAGTTCTTCAAGAGAAAAGTTGAATAAAACTCAGTTATTTAAGAGAAAAATTGAATGAAAATCAGTTCTTTAAGAGAAAAATTGAATAAAAATCAGTTCTTTAAGAGAAAATTTGAATAAAAATCAGTTCTTTAAGAGAAAAATTGAATAGAAATTCTGTAAAAAAATTATTTTAATTAACACAATATAAATTGACACAATATATAAATTTCAGTAAAAAAAATTAAAAAAATATATTGATAAATAAAACAAAATAAAAAAAAATATATTGATAAATAAAAAAAATATATGGAAAAATCAGTGCGATTAACTACTCATGCAGTATAATTTATTCTTCTCAGATTTTCATAATAAAGACATAGAAAATCGATTATTTAGTTGTAAATCATTCTTTTTCGACATTTTTATATGACATTTTTTATATGTGAACAAATTCTTTATTTATAACATATATAATTATGTATGAGATTGAGAAAATCTCATATGTGATTCTAATCAAACCATCAGATATAGAATATGTCCACATATGAAAGATGTTCTTTTTGGTATATTATAAACGAAACAGTTTTAAAATAAATTTAACTTATCTGTATCTAAAATTTAGTAGACATATACTTGTAATAACTCTAGTACGGGAGGATTAAGAAGGTAAGGTATTAAGAAGGGAGGATTAGAGGTACCGGAGTATTTAAGGAAGGAATGGGGGGAGAGCAGGTGTCAAAGGGTGGCTAAGTTTAGGTTGGGGAACGACATGAAGGAAAGAAGGTATTGGGAAGGGGAGAGTGAAAGGTTGTGTAAAATGTGTGGAGGAGAGTTGGAGGCACGTGTGGGAGGTTTGTGGGATATAAGGGGCGGAAGGGAATTGGGAAGATGATTGAGATGGTTCTGAGGGAGAAGGGTGATTAAGAAGGCTAGAAGAATATAGAGGAAGGGAAGTGAAGGTAGGGGGGAGGAAGGGAGGAATGATTAGAAAGGGTGAGGCGATAAAACTTATGAGAAGAATAAATTATTAAACCAAAATTTTTACACACCATTGCGCGTAGTCCCTCGCCGTCCATCGACGTATTTTCTGCTCCAATCCCACGTAGCAAACAGGAACCTACCTTTTATCGTCCCACGATGCGACGAGCGCGCGCGATCCCACGACGAGATGATCGTAGTCCCACGACGCGAGACCACGTTTAAACTTACCGGTGGTCCCGTTGCTGTAGTAATGTGACGCGAAAATCGCGAATGACTCTAATACTTTTAAAGAAGTAAATTGATAAAAAGTAAGACAAAAACTCTTGAAAGAACGCGAAAATTATTTTGAAAGATGAAATAAGAGAATAATAAAAATTAAGTGAAAGTTAAGTGAATAAAAAATTATGTGAATAAATTATAAGGATTAAAATTTTATTTCCGAATCTACTTTATGTTTCAATATAATGTGTAGAGTAAATGTGTAGAGAGGAGGTAAATATATGTGTGTAAAAGAGGGAAGAAGAGTAAATAGAGGAATTTTACTTCTTAATATTCTTTTTCTTTTTTTTTTCTTTTTTTTTTGTTTTTGGTATGGGAAGGGTATAGAGAGGGTATATATGTGTAGTGTGTATAAAAGATTTAAAAAAAATGAAAAATAAGTAATCGAGAAAAATTAATTATACGATTTTTGTAATATTCTGAAATAATATATCCCGTCGATTTTAAAACTGATTTAAATGACGTAAAATCGTGAAGTTTTATTATCAATTGATTTGTTTTTTTTAAGACGGAACGAAGTTGCGGCTTTAATTTACATAATAATAATAGTTGCGTACACTTTATACGCAAAACAAATTGCTTCGCAGACTCTCTGCGAAGATAGTCTCGCAACTTTTGCGAGAATCATTTCGCAATGTTTTTGCGAAAATTGTTGGTCGAAAACGGATCGGCAGACGAAACGAATAAAAAAAACAACGTTAATAATATACGTGAAACTTCGATATCTACGCAGAAATTTAAATAATATGTACTGAAATGAAACGCGATCAAAATTAACACGTAAAATTTTTCTAGTAATATGCGTATTTTATCTTCTTCGTACTTCAATCAACGAAATGATATATACTTAATAAACGCGTGTGATCGACAACTTTGAAAAACTAAACATCACGAATAGTAAAAAAAACGCTAATTTGTTAAAATTAAATAAATATCTGTTGATCATATTCTTTCCCGATATACTTTTTCGCAAACGTCTCTCTAAAATCTCTAACTTTGATGCAAAAATACTCGCGTAAGATATACTTTCTTATTGATATGATTATTAATATAGACAAAAATTAAAAAAAAACTGGAAAAGTAAAAATTATGACAAATCGCGAAATTTAAAATCGCGTACGCGATCGCGTGATTTCCTCGCAATTGGCGAGGTCCAGGGCGTCGGTTTTGACGCAAGGCGAACTAAACATTCACTTTATTTATTGAAAGTGAAGCATCGAGAAGTAACTAGCGTATAAGATAATAAATACATTGAGTAAATAAAAATGTTTTTAAAAAGAATAATCAATATATCTTTTAAAGAGGTATAAAATATTTCCAAAGTTGTATCTCTTCTACATATTGTAATCTAATTTTCATGAATATTCAAATATATATTCGAAATAAATATGATGTGAAAAAAAATTTGGTTATTTTTATCTTTAGTATATAAAAGTATTTGTTTTTCTCGACGCTTCGAAAAATGAACATGCAAAACTACTTATCGCACTGATTTAAAAAAAACCCGTCACCTGCCCTAAAGATCTACTCACGTGCGCTGGCCACTTCTGCTACAACACCACTCTGAAACAAAATAGAATATTATTGTTAGATGTGAAATAAGTAACTTGAAGAATCAATTATATTCATTCTTACATATATCTGTAACATTTAAAAACAAAACGTACCTTCGTGCCAGCATTTTATTGCCCGAACCGGCTCCTCCGGTACCGCAAACTGCTTTTGTCCATCAGGATTGTCCAACAACACTAGTATCACCAAAATTGTCATTATCACTAAATAAAAGTTTTTTAATGTTTCTTAACAAAGTCTTACAAGATCCAAACCGGAATAATATCCGGATAATTCTATCGTCTTTGGAATTTGATTATTTTTACACGCGCACACGCGATAAAGTGATTTTCTTTTACAACCTCTTTAAAAATGCTTTTGACAATATTATATAGACGTTACGATGAAAAATTTCACGTATATCAAACTGTTATCTTGCTGTTTCGAGATTTTTGTTTTTTATGTAAAATAAGATATTTTAGATATATAAAGCAATGTATGACGATTAACACGTAACTCACATTTTTTTTTATATATATGTTATAGCATGATATATAGAAATATAACTTTTTATTTGAATTTTACAGAGAGAATCTTACAAATAACAACCAGCGACTTTAAAGCCGAGTCGACAAACATTACTGAATATAAAAACAATCTATAACGTTTATTCACCTTCGAATTCTTCTCAATGACAGTTAAGATGACAATGGTACCGCTTGCACCCAAACTGTCAAAGAGAAGAATTCGAAAATGAATAAAAAGTTATAGATTTACCGGCGGCTCTCTTAATAGAGAGTGATTGACGAAACTCTAATTTTTAAAATATTAAAACCGAATTGTAAAATTCCCTTGATAAGATTGAATTAAAAAGTATATGTTCCAATATATGTTATAAACAAAATGTAAGAAAGAAATGAATTTTGTTAGAGGTGAACCGATATATCGCTTTATGTATTAGAATAATTTATTTTAGAAAATAAAAAAAGAAATTACGAAGCGGAAGATTAACAATTTATATTCGCGAAATATTTAATCGCGATATACACGCGGTACACTTGCAATAACCGAATTATATAGAAATCAAAGAAGAAAGAAAATTACTTTGTACGAAACTAAACAACAAAAACAAATTTTAAATCGCGCACCACCCGAAAACACGTCCGTCACCCTCAACTGATCGACGAGATCTGCCGTGAGCGCAGCGCAGAGTTTTCCACCATGCGCGTGTATCCCCCACTACACGTGCGCTTCTGCGCTTTTCGAGTTTCCTTTGCGTAGTAGAGGAAAACGGTTAATCGAGCCGCGAGCGCCGAGCGTCAAAACAACAAAAAAACTCGTAGTTGGAAGAACATCTCAGCCGTTAAATACAATATTTGCTAGTTTTTACATTGTATATTGAAATTTAACACATTTATTTAATTCCTATTTCTTTTCTCTTGCAAGTATAGTCGAGAATAATATTTCTCGT
Organism: Pseudomyrmex cubaensis; assembly: GCA_014825685.1. Taxonomy (NCBI): domain Eukaryota; kingdom Metazoa; phylum Arthropoda; class Insecta; order Hymenoptera; family Formicidae; genus Pseudomyrmex; species Pseudomyrmex cubaensis. The sequence goes on from QVOA01001654.1 coordinate 28,700, forward strand.
TTAAAAAAATTCATTTCTCCTTTGGTCGGTGGCGAGAATAAAACGTAAGACCTCGGAATCGCGACGAAGTTATCTTTCTCGCGAAATAAATCTCGATCTATAAAATATTTCCGACGGAAAAATATTACATAATATTTCGTATAAATTGTATATAGGTTGTAAAATTATAAATGTTCTTTTAAATACGGTTTTATTGTAACTTATATATTTGCTCGTGAAGACGGAAAAATTTATTATCTTCTAGAACGATCTTCTAGAACAAACATTTTCAAAACAACAACAAAAACACTCGCAATCGGAAAAACATCTCGATCGTTGAATATAAAACTCGCTTATTTTTCACATTGCGCAGTAAAATTTAATGCATTTCTTATATTTCCATTCTTTCTTTTTGCTAATAAAGTAATAGAATAATAATTCTCGCTAATAGAATAATTCTCGTTAATATTCATTTCTTCTTTGCGGTAACGAGAATAACGAGAATAAAACGTAAGACTCGCAATAAAATCGTAGTCTTTTCTATACACTCGAGTGTGAAACGTCAAACGGAAATATATAAGTAATCCGTACAAATTGTACTCGTGGCGGTCGTAAAAATTCCAAATGGATTTTGTTAAAACTTGTTCTTTTGTTCGCGAAGAGAAAAAAACAATGATCAATGTTTTCTCAGACAAATATTTTTAAACATACTATCAGAATAAAATACAGAACGCTGATTTTATACTAACGTCTGACACACATAAGAAGAATCACAAAAAAGATACAACATCACAGAAAAGATACAAATGACAAAAATGTTATCACATAATATTGCAAAATAATACGGATAAAATAAAATATTAACGATAATCCAAGGCGTGTTTACGTGTTCGTAACAGGCGTATTTTGTTAATATTAATATTTCCAGACGTGGGTTTCAATACAAAGTCGATTTATATTTCTTCTCGTATAATTTCATGCAAAGTAGAAAAAAGTCATTTAGTCTTAATCTACGCGCGAGATATATGTTTTATTTCAGTCATAAATAACAATGGTGTTTTATTAGATATTAGATATTAATCGCGTTTTGTCAAATTTTTATGCTTTATGTTCGAGAAACTCGATATAGTAAGTAAAGTGTGGACTCTCTCTTTGAAAAAGCGTTTGGAAAAATGTCTGGATTTTAAGGAAAACTTAAATTCTACTAGTGTGTAAGTACGTGTATTATATATTTTGCTCTCTCTTTCTTTTATGCCAGTAAAAAACGTGTTACAAAGTGGGACAATGTGAAGGACTACTAGGTGACTACTTTCGAGAAGGACCGAGAATTGCGAAAGATGTATCGGTAGATGAAGAGATCGTATTAATTATCGTAAAATCAAATTTAATTATTTCTCTTAGCTATAACTTTGCTCATTTATATTAGAAATTTTGTATTTTTACTGCACAGCACAATTGTCGAGATAAAAATTATAAACTTACTGGTTTTAATTATAATTTTCTACGAGTCTTTATTACTTTTATTAATGCTAAATCTACGTAAAAGAGATTCTCACTATATAGTTTTTTTAAGATACGCACGTACACTCAATATAGCTAAAAGAAACGACTTTTTATAGCGCACGTGTGGTATTCGAGTGATTTTCCTTATTTGATATCTTTATCTATTTTTACACCAGATTAATGACGGTGATAAACCTTTATTTTTATTTGTGGTAGTTTTGCTCATGTATTTCTGTATGCGTGCTATTTTAAATTTTTCTATAAATAGATCAGACCTTAAAATTTTTCTGAAGCATCATATACATATAAGTTAGATATATGTGTGTGTCTATATATTACATACACGTAAAGTCGTTTTAATCCAAATTTAATTCTTTGATAAATACTAATGTTATTCAAATATCTTTTTTTTTTAGAAAAATATTTTTCTTATTCAATATTGAAATTTATTTCACATTTGTTTTTTTGAAATTCGATTTTATTACGCTCAAGCTTGAACCTCGTTCGGTTTGTTCGTACTTTGTTCTGTTTTTTTTTTTTTACTTGATACCAACAATGCAGATTATATAAGCTAACAGATAATGTGTTTGAAAAAGAATTTTCCGATTCTAAATTGTTACGTAAACGTTACTTTTTTTCTTATAGATTTTGTTATATACAATGTATATAAAGTTAACTGTATTAATTGTGAACTTGCGCAATGTTAATTTTTTAATTTATAAAAAAGAAGCACACATCTCTCTTAGCGTCAATTACAATCTACTTGTCAATTGAAAGTTAAACATCGTAAAAGAACTGCCGATTGTACACTTGTTCGGATGACGTAGAACAAAATCACAGATCTCAATTATCGCTGATTATGTAAATTTTTTATCATTTAGTTTATTTGTCTGAGCAGTTCATATTCTTACACATACGATGATGATCACAAGAATGTTGTCGATGTTTTCCTTGATAATGATGACATCAAGGATACCTCTCCACCAAAGAGTATTCTGAAGGTTGTTGAAACCGTCAATGTATCATTGGATATCACGATCTCGGACGGTGCACTTCGTCTCCGGTTATTTCACGCGTCCCGTGCTCTTTTACTTATTTCGGACAAACTGTAATATTGTTATAGAACAAGTCGACAAACAACAGTTCATCGTAACAGTTTATATGTTAATTATTTAAATAAACCGGTTGATTTTGCATCGCTCGGAGAGACACAATGTGGCGATATGTTTATTGCGTCCTGCTGTTGCATCTGCTCGCGGGGGTGTTGGCCCAGAAAACCGCTCTTGATTCACCGATTAATCTGCAATTGTATCGTGTCGTTCGGAATTGGATCTTCGATACCTTTGGTATGTACAATTGTGTAACGACACAAAAAAAATGTAGAAAAGCGCATTAGCTTCGTGTCAACAGATAGTTTTGTCACTGAAGAGTTTGCGAAACCGTGTTAAAATTTACATTTATCTGAATAATGTGTGCTGGTTTTTTTCGTCTTACAAATTATTTGGAGATCTAATTAAATGGCATAATTAAACGTGCAAACAATATCTATAACACGCATGTTTATTATTGTATATTATAAAATGTCAAAAAAGATCAATATCTAATTATCGGATTTTCACGAGTGAAATGTTAAATATCGCATTTATAACGCGATTATATTATTACGAATTAAATTATAATTAAAACGTAATCAAATACATACGACGAGAAGATCAATTTCGAACTTACTTTTATGATAATATAAAAGCTTCAAATATATTTGCAATGCAAACTTTAGCAAAAAATTTATTTTTTATCTCACATACCTGCGTAATAAAAACTATGTACCTAAATTGTTAATTGATATATCCGTGATCTATAATATATCCAGATCTTACTTCCATAAAGATCTGCACAAGGATATTCGTTTAACTTATTGTTAAAGTAACGTAGACACGTGTAACATAGATAACAGAAGGTTTTCTTCGATAACAAGTTTGACATACTTTCCGTTCTTCGCGGATTGTTTTTTTTTCTAGTAGTTTTTCTCTTTTAGATTGGTTGTCTGTCTACATACTTAATTATGGTAAAATGGTATAATTCGTTATACACATAATTCATTACACACATCGAGTACATTTACTGTCACGTTGTATTTTGATTTGTTTGATAAAGTAAAATTGTTTTGAATTGTTTATACCAAATATATTTACGCATATAATTACGCAGTTATTAAGTAAAGTAATTAAAACAGTGTTTATTTTTTCTTCGAATTGTCAATTGTCAACAGGTAGGACAGGCACAGAAGAAAGATACTTAAAGATGTCAAGAGAAGCGGACAAAGTACAAAATGCCCTTTCTGACGACGTCCCATTTCCTTGCAACGTAACAGGTAAACATATTAAAAAACTAGTATGTATCGTATTTTTTAAGTAACGTATTTTTATATTTTTTTAATTTAATGTGAAATGTAAGCATTGTCCATAATTTCTAACTTTTTTCTGTAATTGTCACACATCAATTGCAACGTTTACCGTTTCATTGTTGTTTCTCTTTTAACGTTACTTATTTATTTATTTTGATCAATACGGTTTGCAAATAAACAAATTTCTAGGCGGTCGATCATCCGAGGTGCCTGTTTCTGTTCACAAATTAAGACCGGGCGACATCGACGTTATCGGCGCGATGGGCGACTCGCTCACAGCCGGAGCTGGTATTTTTGCTGATAACGTATTGCAAGTTCTGGTTGAAAACAGAGGAGTTTCCGCATCTGGCGGAGGTCAGGGAACATGGAGGGAGTATCTAACGCTTCCCAATATTCTCAAGGTAGGTGAGACATTCAATTTTCACACACAATCTTTAATTTCTTTATATTGGCGCGCGTGCGATAACGCGCGTGCATCGTATATAATGAAAAATGATGAATGAAGAATGGAACGTGGTATATTGACATTAACGTGACTCATGCATCTCTATTCCGTCTCTTTATCTCATTACATCAGCAATCACATATTACTTATGTATTTTATATCGCGTTACATTACATTGTGAAAATTATTCTTAATAAATTTAATATTATATTTCAAACTGTGATCTATAATAGTGCATGTAATTTTTTATTTCGATCTGTCATAGAAGATTTTGTTTGGACATTATGTTTTTAAGTAAATTATTATCGATGTACAGTGTTGTCATATTTTATAGATGTTGTCTTTTTTTTTTTAGTTTAACTTTTGTTTGGATTGATTTGCGGGCCTTACAGCAACGTTTTAATTGAAGTCTTGCCTTTCACCTTGGCAAAATATGCTGAGCTTCTATTTTAAACACCTATATATCATATCACATCTCTATTAATTCTCATCATATATGTCATTCTTGCGTCATTAAAAAAATCATTATTTTTGTGACTTTTATCTGCCAATAAGTTATCCGAGAATTTTCAATATATCAGGAATACAACTCGAATTTGATAGGATACGCGTTGGGCGATTCCTTAACGTCGCACGAGGCGTCGCAGTTGAACGTTGCCGAGACCGGCGCCATGTCTCAGGATATGCCGTACATGGCGCAGATATTGGTCAAAAGAATTCACAGAGATCCAAGAATAGATGTGCAGAAACATTGGAAGGTTGTGTTTAGACGATTGATTAATAAATTAACAGTATTCATGATTGTTAATATCGGTAAATGCGATTTTTACTGCAGTTCATCTCGCTGATGATCGGATCCAATGATTTTTGCCTCAACTTGTGTTCGACTTCGTCGCCTACGTCGATTCTCGGGAAACACAAAGACGATTTACTTCAGGTTCTGCGAATATTGCGAGACAATTTGCCGCGAACTTTTGTAGCGCTGATATTACCGCCGCATTTAAGGATTCTGATCTCTGTCCGTCACAAGAAAACACCCAAGTCGTGTTATATAACAACGGATGCGGAATGCCCTTGCATGTTTGGCCTTGCGTATCGGCACATGAGACCGTTGTATTTCAACATTATGAAACAGTAAGAATAACATTGTAATACGGTAATAATGGAAAAATAAACATATACAATATGAGAGGATTATTTTACGGAAATGTGTATTTTTCAGATGGCAGGAGTTAGAGATGGAAATTGCTACTTATCCCGAATTTCAAAAAGACGATTTTACAGTCGTGGCTCAGCCTACTTTAATGAATTTAACTCTACCGCCTACGTCAGAAGGATATTTCGATTTGACATTTTTAAGCGCCGATTGCTTCCACATCAGTCAAAAGACCAATGCTCGATGCAAGTTCAATTAATTGCCTATATTCACTTTATTAAATAAATATATTAAATAAATGGAAATAAATATCAATTTCGAATAAATATTTTAATTTCTTGCAGATGCGAACAGTTTGTGGAACAACTTGTTCGAGCCAATAGGAGCCAAATCGACAGATATGGTCGAGCCTTTCAAACCTTTTTACTGTCCGACACCGGAAAGACCGTATCTGGTTACAATGTTCAATTGAAAAGAAACCGAAACACCCAGGCAAAATGGCACTATTAATACTTATTTAAACATAAGATATTGCTTGATGTGTTCAGTAATTTTATATAATGCAAAAACAATAAGTAAAAAGAAGTTGTCTCAGGTATTGCTTCATCATAAATCTTAGAAAATATAAATTTTATAATAATTATAAATTACTATGTATATAAATACTATAATCTCTTCTACTGGTATATAGTAGTAAAACTCTTGCTATGACCGGCCGTTCCGTTTACATCTATATAGTCTATAAGACATCATCAGCTTTAATAAGTGTCGCAATCTTGCGGCAAATTGCCCAAACAGCAAGAAATAAAATTGAAACAGGCTCTCGGGTGTAAAACAAAAGATAAGCGATATCTGATATTTTTTGCTTTAGATATTTTTAAAAAAAGGTAAAAAATAATACAATTATATAAAAAGCAAAATTGATTATCAATTACGTAATCATTTTGTAACACACATTTCTCTTATAACAAAAAAGTTATAAGAAGAACTTACACATTTATGATTTTTTAAATACCTTCCTCTCTCCCCCCCTCTCTCTCTCTCTCTCTGGAAAAGTATATTTTATTTGCCTATAAAAAATGTAACAATCATAATAAACTCGCAGAAGGATATTGCGGATGTTAGTACAAGGAGCGCGACGGTTTGTTTTAACACGAGTGTTAGTCACGTCACTTTTACTCACGTATCTTGTCTACTACCGCATAGGAATACGAAAGAATGCAGGGGAACCATGAATATGTTTATCTCAAAGTGGGGAGTTAACATCGATGGTCACACGGGCACGTCTTTCTTCGACCTGTTTCATTTATGTTTAGTTGTGTCACTCGGTAATAGCAGTGTTCGGAGAACCTTCCTGAAAAACGTGATTTCCCGTGGAAATTACATTCGTATCTCGAACAATTCAAACGCGTTAATTTATTTAAATTAATTTATTTAAAATTAAAACTTAGATCTCGCGGTACGCGTAGTTTGTATGGTGCTTCGACAATTATTTGACAGTTTGTGAACAATGGTCAATCAGTGTTTACTTGTATGAAAAAAGAAAGGAAAATAGGTTCAGTTTTATATTATGGTTTTTACATGTGCTAAGAAAAGGGAGTAATTTAATTTAATTTAATTTAAGTGAGAAGAGTTATAGAGTCGCACAGAGTTTAAATATAGTTTTTTTTAATGACACGATAGAAATTATTTAAATACACGCGTCTGTGAATATTGTGAAAAATATTCAATTCTCAAGATTTAATGTATCTTTTAATTGCATCTTTTACATCTATGTACATTTAAGCGTTAAACAGTAAAGTTTTTTTTTAATTTTCCGATTTATTTCAACGACGTGTCGTTTCTCTCTTCGTTCTTTCGCAACAAATAGCGACAAATTGCATTTTCTAAAGACGCGAAGGATGATTTATGAAAATGCGTGCCCAACGGGCTAAGATCTGTGAACTTAGACATCAGCGAAAGTGTGTCTCTTCGTGTGTCTCGAGGAAGATTCCGTAAAGCGCCACTTTCAGTGTTGATTGTTGACTGTTTGTTTTTTTACATGTTTCTGACAAATACGATAATAAACATCGTTGTTAATCGGTGCTTAGGGGAGAAATTAGAAATACATCGATTTAATAATCGCGCCAGATAAAAAAAAAAAACTATTTTTAAGTTTTATGTGATCGAAATTTATTCGTAGCAGTACAGAAGGTAATTAACTTGTCAGATTTTTGGGAAAAAAGTTCTTCATACATTTGTTATTATATAATTCTTATTATATAATTCTAGATTTGTATAATTTTTGTATCTGGTTGTGTAATTAAATATGAGATGTCTCAATTTCGTATATCATTACGTAATTATAAATTTATATAACTAGGACAGGAAATTGCGTATTGTGGATTTTTCTCCGGATTGTCAAATTTTCTTATTGGTTTTACAAAATAATTGGTAGATTTATATTAAAAAAATATATAAACTTCTTTTGGATCACTTCTGTTTCTCACTTACAAATGCAGTTAGAAAGTTTTTTCGTTACTTATAGAGAACCGGTACGATTGTCTAATCTCAGATCTCGTGTTCGTCGTTAAACAAACAAAAATCTATAGTCGCGGTTTTATCGAATCTGTTTCCTCGTTGTATGTACGAGCAAACAACAACCTCTACGTGTGTGTGTGTGTATGTATGTATGTGTACGTAAATGTCAAAGTTTGCAGTTCTCTTCAGCCGAACACTCGGAAGACTCGACGAAGACGGTGTAGGTTCGCGAGGAGAGCGTGTCTCGATGGCGACCGGAAATCTCGTTCGATCGTGTCGAGGACCGAACAGGATCTTCCAATACAAAATGAGCAGCAGTTGACGCGCGCAGGAAAGTCCGAGGAAAACCGAAAAGACAGAAGACTTTCTTCGGTCGCCAAACTCTCGAAACGCTCGCGAGAGTCATGAGAGTCGAGGCGACTTGTCTGCTTCTTCTGTTGGCCATCGCTGTTTTCCATACGGGGGAATGCGTATCCTTTACGGATTTCTTTCTCCATGTAATTCAAGCGGGAAGAGTAAGTTTTCGGCATTGAAATCGCCTCTCTCGAAAGGTTCGATTATTTTTTAGCTCTAAAAAACTCCAATTCTGAAACGTGGGTCTGACGCGTATTTTAATTGATTTTAAAAAATGTTAAAACAATCCCGGAATCTTCTTTCAAGTGTCTGCTAATACGTTCTGTTTTTTATTTAACAAAAAAAAGCATTTCTACATATATAATTTATTTTTAATGATTTTTGAACGATATCGGACAAAGAAAAGACCCAGAATTATGTGTATCAAACTTTCGTGGCGAGAGGAAGGAAAAAATGCTAATGACATAATTTCTGTAACCGTGAGTCAGAGAGTGAGAGTTCACGTACCGATATTCATCGTTTGCAAATTTGATGAGGTTGACACGTACAGAGACATTGTTGCGAACGTACACTGTTACCGAGAACGCTTTAGCATGCGAGTGACCATTTTTTCCGCACGAGAAATCGCACGTGATTTGTAAATCAATGCCGCGGAACCGTATTTACGCGGAAGATCTTTGTAATTTCTTATATTGAATTCGCGAATCGCGAACACAACTTGAATTTGCAATTGTTCGAAAAATACGCCGGCGAAATTACATTTCGCGTAAAAAACGATATATTATCGTCAATATTGTCAAACATCGATGTCATATTGTTAATGCCACTTTTTTTTATATTGTTACAATTATTAAAGAATTGATAAAGCAGATGAACTGTGACGCGGGATGAGTCGAACATTACGTGAAAACCGAAGGTGACGCAATTCGAAAATGCTTTGCATTCCGAGCGATTGGAGAAAGGCCGGAAGGTTTCTTTTTGCCGGCCTTCTTTCGTCGCAGGAAAGCCTTTTGTCATGTCAATATGCGTTTGTTATCATCTTAAATCAAACGCTTCTGCAAGTTGCGCGTGTCTTAGGATAGCAGTTTCGAAGTTGTCATCCTTTCGATATATTTTACGGTTTCATCGATACATATATATTACACGAATTTAACTTATTTCAACAAATGCACGTGAACGGCTCTGTAAACTAAATCAAGAAATAAGAGAGCCAAACGCTCGATGTAAGCGCGAAATGTATTTTTAACGTGCGAATTTAAATTAAAAATCGTTTAATTTATTATCTTTGTTATTGAAACTTAAAAATTCGCGAGATAAAAAGCTTTCAAAATACTGAAGTGACGTTTTCACTTCAATTACACGTGCTATTTTTACATTTCGAAGTGCAATCTTTTCTCTTAGTTTTGCACTTGTTGCACTCTGAGAAAATACGTGTGTAAAATATATATCTTATTTGAAAAATTAAACGAGACGACATATTGAAAGTCAGACAAGAGAACACGCATACATTCACAAATCCGTGAAGTTGAGACACATATTGAGACGTTACCGAACCTCTTTCGGAAGTTGAGCGGACAGATTAATTTTGTGCGCTGGTATTTAAGTCGCTACGCGCGCAGTGTGGAAATGCAAATTAAAGAAAGCGAGAATGTTTGACGTGCGTCGAATGCTAAAGCGCGCGTTAATCAGCTCTAAACTCTTAAGATATCCTGGTGGAAGAAGAAAAAATAGGTGAAAAGTTTGGAGATTATTTATGCTCTACCACAAATCAATTCTCATTAATTTATTATCCAATTAATGTCGTTTATAAAACGAATGAATTATCTGGAATAAAAAATCGAAATTCGATTTCGGTTTTCAAATACTTCATTCAAAGATGATCTCGCTTGTCTTATTCTGTAACTTTTAAAAATTTCCACGCGTTACGAAGTTCCGAAGAACGGAGTTGCAAAAATGTATTTTTTGCGAATTGCGCAAAAACTGCGGATAAAACACCCACGCAGAGTAATTAATTGCGAAATCGCGAACGAGCGAGTTTGAGATTTTGTAATGGAGTTGCGGAGACACACGTTGTCACGCAACATCCGTGAGATATTTATAAACACAACACATTACGTGTAATTGTACAACATTTTCACTTCTAAACTTGTGAATTCTAGAATAAAATTGATGACGACGGGATTTCGTATCCCGCGTTACGCAGCGGCGTGCGGAGGCAACGAATTATTCCGGACGACGTTCCGTTTCCCTGCAACGTGCAATTCGGCAGGTAGAAAAATGTGGTGTTGTATCTCGCAAGATATACGACTGTCATAAATGTATTTAATAATAAATATGTATAAATTTTTTTATTTGATAATATACTGACAATAAAGTTTGCGATTTAATGCTAAATTTGATAAAAAAAAGTACGCCGACAGTCCGCAAATTAAATCGATAAATTTCAGAAATGTAAATGATTTTCTTTATACTTTTTTTTACTAGGTCTTTGTCGATACCAGATAGTGTTCATCGTCTGAGACCGGGCGACATCGATGTGATCGGCGGTCTGGGTGATTCCCTGGTCGCCGGAAGCGGCGCGCTAGAGGAGTTCGCTGTGGGGACCTTTATCGAGGCGCGCGGAGTCAGCTGGTGCGCTGGCGGACAGAACGACTGGAGGCGATTTCTCACACTTCCCAATATTTTGAAAGTACGTCATTAAAAAAATATTTCTCGAAGCTATTGTTGTCGCGCCAGTCCTTTGTCGTTATTTTATACATGTAATTATAATTAAATTATATTTATTATATTATATATAATAAATTATATTGTATAATTATATTGTATTATATTTTAAATTTCAATTAAATTTCTTACTTTTGTTTTTACACGCGAAAACGCCCATCGGTTTTCGTATTCGTCGTCGAAAAAAATACCGACGACATTTCGTAATATTCCAACAGGTGTTCAATCCGAAGATAACCGGATATTCCACCGGGACAGGTGAGTTCATCTCGACCGCGGCGAAGCTGAATGTCGCTTATCCGGTCGCCGCTACGGAAGACGCGTTGCATCAAGCGAGAATCTTGGTGCAGAGAATCAAAAACGATCCGACGATAAACGTGAGGAAACATTGGAAGGTAGAATAGAATCTTGTATATTTTTTTTTTACTTTTCTTTCTTTTTTCTTGATGCGTTTTTCTTCGTCTGTGTTTCAGCTTATTACGATTTTGTTCGGAGCCAACGACATTTGCTCGGCCCAGTGTTACGATCCGCAACATTTCTCGCCGATACGTTACGCTTTGCACTTGCGAAGAACGCTCGATTTTCTAAGGATAGCGCTACCTCGCACTCTGGTCAATTTAGTTCCAGCTATAGGTGACGCTTTAATTAAGATTAAGTAGTTTTTGAAAACGATGTGCTGAGTTATCTCTTCTATCGCAAATTTGATAAAGATTATATGTTTTTCGTAGGTAATGTAATATTCTTAAAAAGAATTTTGTTCGTGTTTACATGTCTGTGTTACTTTTTCGTAGATGTTACAGTTTCGGTTAGGGTGACGCGAAGCGTTATGTGCAATATATTGCACCCTCTTTACTGCGCTTGCATGCACAAGGGTGGCGAACCGGAAATAGCTGCGTCGAAGATGTCACGGCTGTATCAGCAGGCCGCCGAAACCTTAGTGTATTCAGGAAGGTACGGTCGATACGTAATAAATTAATAACAAACTTACGACGTGCAAAAAGTTAATGAAATTGTTGTCGTTGATTTTTCTCTTTTTTAGATATGATAATTCTCCAGATTTCACGGTGGTGTTGCAGCCGTTTACTAAGTTATTCAATGCACCTAATGCAGATCCTAGTCGCGCGCCACCGATAGATTCCAGTCTGGTCACGTACGATTGTTTTCACTTCAGTCAAAAAGGACACGCACTCGGTAAGAAACGTTAATTAACTTTTGTCGCGCTCTTTGATAAATTCTTTCTCTTAATAATTTTTATTTAATAGTGTCGTTAAAACACAAAAAGTAACAATTGGACGTGTTTCAATTCCGCTCTAAAAGACATTTAAATTCTGCTTTTATTATCGACCGAGTAGCGCCTAGTGAATGACAGAACGAACGACAGCTTGATGAAACGGTTGCGTATATTACGGGTTGCACTACTGTGTAGGTAACATAAAAATCGATATAAATGTCAGACACGATCTCTGACAAACATTTACCGTGTACGATGCAATTTGTCTAATTTCTTCTAAGACAATTATCATAATATATTTATTAAAAGTTGCCACTAATTAAATTGAGAACGAATGATAGCGCAAACAGGTTGGAAAGTGACTTTTTTGCTTGTAAAAATTTTTCTCACTAATTTTTCCCCGATAATTATGCAAATTACATCCTCGAACTGCGATATAAAATTAAAATAAAAAAACGTTCACTTTACAAAGCGATCCGTATATTGTGTGCAATACAATACTTATTCACGTCATAGTATGCAACAAGTGTATGTTCGCAGATACGTGCAAACCTCATTCTTTCGCTATGAGGTGACAACGACGACATCTATTTTTGATCGTTAATTCGTTATTATGTAACAATTAGAGCGTATTATTCAGATGGAAGGTCGACCGATTACACGTCGCGCAGTTAAAAACCGAGTTAATCGACTAAGTGGCGCGTCTTCACGAGCAATAAAATGAACATCAGTCCTGCGCAGCTGGACGCGGTTGTAAACACGAGCGCTCTTTCATTAGCGGTATAAAAATGTGTCATTATAGCGTCTCGTATACACGCGCGGTGTTAACAAGAGTCATGGCAAAGCAAAGACGTCATGACCAACCCGATTGCGATTCGCAATACTTCCGCCGTTTTATTATGTGGAGATAACAAAAACTAGTTTACGTGACATATCATTTGCTTGCTTTTCAATTTCTTTACAGGCGCTAATCTCCTGTGGAACAATATGCTGGAGCCAGTCGGAAACAAGACGGAAAGGGGATTGCCCGGCATATTCGAGAAAGTGCTCTGTCCTACGGAAGACGCGCCTTTCATCTTCACGAATGTAAATTCGCGATTTTTCCGTAAAACCGGGAGACAGGACGAAATTGTTATACCGAGATAGTAGAAAAATCGGACCGCCCGCGGCCGATAGCAATTTACAAAAATTTTCTTGGCTGTCGAGTCACATTTCAAAAAAAAAACAATTATCTCAACATGTAACAGCTACTCTAATTAAAATAGAAATTGATTTTTACCGTAAGTATTTCTCGACTTTATTTTATATGTAAAAACTAATGTAATACAATTTGTTTCACAAATTTGATAATAACGACCATCGATCTCGCATTCTACTTGGCTGCGAAATTTAATTGCAACTGCAATACGAACGTCTTGGAAAGGCGTAATGAATTCGCAATGATTATTTACGGAAGTTGCAAACGTTGTTGCAAGCGAGCAAAATTTTTAGAAAATTTACTGAACGACACAGTTTTAATTTAAACGATTAATTATTTGTGTGTGTCCGAACGTGATTAAAAATATATACGTGTAATTTTTTTTCACTGTACAAATAACGGAAGAACTCTCTCTTTCTCTGTTTCTCACATGGGAGGTTTTTTTCCTAGAAAGTTTCTACCTGTAATAAATTCAAAATTTACAATACAAAGTCCACCTTATAATAATATATGTGAAGAGTATGGGGAAATTTGAGTTGTAAATATGCATGAGCGCGAGTCATCGGAGTGACTCTGATTTGCATACGTGTATTCCGGATGTTTCTACATTTTTCTGTTACTTTCTTTCCTTCCTTTACACACACAAGCACGCACACTTCCAGCAAAAATAAAAATACAAATATTGATATGCAAAGTATACTGTACTTGTACTTGTTAGTGCAAAATGTAACTTTGCATAATTTTACACAATGTACAAATTAAATTAGTGAACAATATACATATAATCCCCTTTTAAAACACCTTAACACTCTATTTCGATTACTTCGCGAAAGTGGTTGCTCATTTCTCGCAAACTTTCTCGCAACTACTCCATTTTTTCGGTTCAACAACCGAATCGTTCGGGTTGTGCAAGTTCTTCAGGCAATCGATGCGGCGCCGAAACTTACGGAAATCGACATTAAATTTTTGTTTCCGAAAGCGTCAAGTTCGCTCCGGTACTGAAACACTGAAGTTGTGCACGTCTCGCGCGGCCAATTAAACATGTCTTCTAATCTATTCGAGTTGACCTTAATCGTGTTGAGGAAATCGTGACAATAAATTGCGCACGTTTCTTTTGCGCGTGTGGCGATCGCGATCTTTGAGCTTATCTCACATGTGTAACTCTGGGTTGCAAGGTTTTTCGCGAGATTATACTTGAATATAAATTTGCCCTTGAAAAATATGGGACATCGAGCGTGTGTGTAAAAAGACTCTTTACCTGTTCGATGACGCAACGCGGTCATTCAGTTCAGGAAACGAGAGATGCGCCAAGGTTCGAATTGTTTGCTCGCTACTCTTCAGAGAACTTGACCGTGAAACAGGGGATGCGGCGATTTCTCGTGTGAGCAAATGTCGCAATTATGCAATAACATGTCTTACGAAACGATCGCAGCCATTCACCTGTGCGTTCGACATATACACAGGTGTGTATGTCGCCGCTCGGTGTGTTTAATTTCTCACTTCTCGTCTCCGCACTTTCTTCGGTTCGAGATAAATTATGCGAACACAAATGTCGCTCGTATATAAATTGCGAGTTTTGTTTTTCCTTTGTAAGAACACGCAAATTCTTTTTCGCGTTTTATTTCAGAACGCACGCAATTAGATTAAATCCTCACATCTGACCCCGAATGTAACCGATAACGTATTATCTCTCATCCTTATTCCGCGCGTAGACTAATCAGCAGTCATGTGGATGAGAGTTTTTTGACGCTGTGAAAGCGAAGATAATGGCCAACAAATAAGAACGTTGACGCTCTGACCAAGTGATATTACGTTATACGCTTCTGAATAATCTAAATAATAATCTCACTCTCATTATCGCTCATAAAAATCATATACAATAATTATACAATTAATCAGATGTGATTATAAAATTTAACGTTTAGGTGATAAATTGGCAACGCAAGTTGCGCGTGCAAAGTTTATTGTTAAATTACAAAGTCAAATGCACACGTGTCGACTCTTGATTTGGATTTTTCTTCAATACAATAAAATAAAGTAATTAATTTAGAAAAAGTAAAGTAATCAAATAAGAATTTCGGCCGTAAATATTGTCGCGCCTATAATATTGTCAATAAAAGTCGCAAACTATTGCTTGCATTAAATAACAATGATAAAACAAAAAACATTTTTGAATACGATTTGTGTAATCCGAATGAGAATTGAGTCGCGATGATATCACATACACGTGCGCGTATAGCGAAAAGACAGAAGTTTTATTTTATTTCCGGAAACAGAGTCGCGCTCAAATAAAGAATAATACATACGGAACGGAGAAGAAACATTTCTCAAGACGCGGAAAAAAAAAAATTCTTCAGACGCACCCACGTCGAGATGCAAAAAACCACTCGCGCTAAAAATTACTCCTGCAAATAACTGAAGATTTAGTAGGAAATTGTTATTGTTGTAAAAAAAAAAAGTATCATTTCACACGTAGACGCAACACAAGCGCGTTATGTGGAAGCGCATATAATTATACATTACCCAATCAGTTGTAACAAACTTTTTTTGACCATTATTCAGTTCTTATTCGCACAATATTGTTTTATTCTCATATATCACATGACTTTGCTGCAAAACAGCGAGGAACAACAAATCGAAGTTCGCACGTGTACGCAGATGATAATGTTACGAGACATTGTATGCTAGACTTATCGATTATACGTGCCTCCAAGTTATCCATATTTATTAATTAAAATGTCGCGTAATCGCTAAACGTTATTAATGCAAACCGTGAATTATGTCCGATAAAATGGTCAATAATAATTTTTTTTTCTAATTACAATAAATACCGAATAAATTTTACGAGAGTTGCAATCAATGCTGTCGACACTTTGTAACGTTAATTGTTTTTCTCACAAGATGTTAATATTAATGCGTTACCACATTTTTTCATGCTGATGCGTATCTCTGGATTGCGGCTAATAAATTTCGTGGCAATAGAATAGTTTGTTACATAATTTTCAAATTTTTTTTAAATAAAAAATTGTATTAAATGATAAAAAAGATAGATATTGAGAATAAAAACTAATGTCCATTTTAATTAAATATATTTAAGCGGGTCTCACACATGATCCAAATAGGCAAATAAATAACAAATAAAAACGTAATAAATTATATTGCGTTATATAAATAAAATCACGCGAAATATTGAAAATAAAAATCAATTTTGTTTTGTTTGTGAGATTTCATTCTCGTTGAGATAAATCTAAAAATGACTCGAACGGCTTAGAAAAGTCAAGCCACATTGTTGATCGTCGAGTCTGTCGAGAAACAAAGAAGATCTTGCAGGAAAGATCTTGCTGAAATAAATTTTTCCGTTATTTCTAAACTCGCGACAATTGCTTAATGAATCATCAACGAAAAACGTTGACAAAATACGCGATCGGTACCTGTACTTTGTAACAAGACAACGCGGAAAGATACGACTTGAATATCAACTTTGTTTTTAGCTTAATTTTAGCTACGGTAGACGTGAGGCGAATACGCGGCTTCAAAATTCATATCTGCAATTATTATGCATGCGAATTTCATGCATTATTTATTGACAATTGTATATTATTCTATAAATATCTCGAGTTATAAATATCTACAGTACTCACTCTTCCGCAAATAAGATCTTTATATAATAATCCGCAATCATCCGTTGCAAATAAGATGCCCCGCGTGTACCGTGCAATCTCGATTCGTGAACCGTCGATTGTTGGCGTCGAGAAAAAAATCAATTTTACGTAATTGCACGTCGTCGCGGAGGCAAAAATTTGTTTTCAACACAACACAAAAATACATTTATCACGGGTTATCGCAATCGATGTAACATATCGTTGACCGTTCCGTTGAGCAACGTTATAGTTTTGTCTGTTTCAATTTTTGTTTTCATCTGTCTCTCAATTTTTAAGAGATAAGAACGTAAATCAATTTGTTTTTCTCTGCCGATCGACGGGAGAAATTCGATCGAAGAAGAATTAGCCGTCGTGCGTCCGCGGACGGTTTACAAATTACAAAGCAGATATGCAAACCGCACCTTTTTATTTTTCTGTTGTCCTTCGAGTCTGATCAAACTCCATTCGGAAGAATTGCTCTTTTTCTCCTTATTTTTTTTACCGCTGTTTTATCACAAGGTCGATCAGAACGTTTCTACGCGCGCTCACACACACACACACACACACACGTTCACGTCGGAACACTACGGATAGTCGAACTGCACTTTAAACTCGTGATAAAAAAAAGTACGTCGTTTACATTCAAGAAACTTACGATCTGCGGAAGACGCGATATATAATACGGAAATAATCAAAGAGCTATAGTTAATTAATAAAACATGAAAGTGATGCATTATTTTTATAGTTGTGCAAAAAGCAGACTAATGTTTTGTTGAGAAAAGTTTTTGTCACTTCGGAACGAAAACATTGTCGGAAAATTATTTGTAGAATGGCGGATTGCATCTCTATTGTAGATGCAATAATTAGCATCTCCGCGCAATAATTGAACACCTATTAATTTTTTTCTTGTGTCAACATTTTTGTTTCGCATTTTTATTTGACCTCACAACAAGATTAAAGAATGAACTTTTTGTGGCAACATTATTTTTGAAACGACGAGAAATGTTGGTGCCCTCCAAAACGTTACGAACGTACCGCATGTCTGTATCGAGAATCGCCGATTGAATTAATCAGTTTATATTTGCATATCACCGTTTGTATTCACATGAGCGTGAATATATAATATGTATGTGTATACAAGTTCTATTTTAGTTTCCTTCTTCCAAAACTGTTTTATTTTTGATCGTAGAACAAATGTTTCAAGACAAAAGTTATGTTGTTTTGACAGGGGACACGTGAGTCACGTCGTCGTCGTTTTCAAGTTTAAAAGTAACTAATTTCTTGATTTTTTCTTGAGATAAATCTCGTCGAGACGTTTTTTTCGAAACAAAAAATCTTTCTCCCAAATCGTCTTTTGCATAAGCCGCAATGTGAAACGTCATAGTTTCCAAATTAGCTCCACATGTATGATATGATGTGTCCTTCGAGCGACATTTGAAAGAATTTTTTCTACATTAAAAAATGAGAGTTTCTGTAGGAAAAGAGATTAAAAATTAAAATTAAATTAAAATGGCATTCTCCGTGTCTATAAATTTCAAAGTATTCCGCTGTGAAAAACTGGAATGTCAGACTTCTTTTTATTTGATTTACGTCAGGAATCAAATTCCGATAAACTTCACATTACCGGACAAAGTCGTTAGTATGGATTTCTCGTTCCAGTTTTCAAATAATTATCCGTTATTGACTTTTTTAACATGTAACAAAAAACTAGATTGTGCGGATGATTTTAACAGAGGGACATTCTCTCTCTTTCTTTTTCTCTCTCTCTCTCTCTCTGAGAAAAAGTCTCGGGGTAAATAAATTATTTATGAAGTATTGAAAACTTTCCCGACTACGCAACTGCTTATAGATTTATCAGTTATTCCCCCGTTACGACGATAACCTCTAACAAACCGAAGTGTGTCGCAATATTTTTTTCCTCCCCGATAAAACACAAAAATAAAGTTTTACTCGTGTACACGCGGTCTATGTAATAACTGTAATTAATTAAGTTATTAATATTAATTGACTTACACTTCATATTTGATTTATGCAATGTGTTTCGCTTATTTCCCGCGTGCTGTTGATGTTATTTGAGAGATTTATATTTCTGTTAACATAAATTAACGACGGGAAGGAAAATAGACAACAGTCGAAAAAAAAAACAGGAAAGGGATCTAAGAGGGTAGAGAAACGGAAACCAAGATATATATGCAATAAAAAGTATTCGACATTTATTCGAATAATCATACAAAACGTTACAAAATAAATTACATGAAGATAATTTACGTGTGTGATTGTGTGTGTGTGTGTGTGTGTGTGTGTGTGATTGTGAATGAAACAGCGAGCTGACAATTGATATTTAATACTGATTTGACTAGTGATCTAGGGTTTATATACGTGTGTGTGTGTGTGTGTGTCATGGAATGAAGAAAAGTCGCAATTTTTTCACAAATCTTCGTGAATTATTTAAATACTACGATCTCTAGATCTAATTACATGGCACTGCGATAGATCGATGTGTAATGAGCTGACGCGAACGACTGGGAATCCGACAAACGCGCGGTTTTCCAACGTTTCTTCAATAAAAATAAGAAATGCTTCACGGAAGCATCCTCGTTGTTGAAACTTTCATCGCGCGACAATTAACAGGATTCCTCGGAGATGTTTGCGGTTTGAAGATGACTTGACGTGGTGGTTTTCTCTTCTTGATCCCATCGAAGATTTCTCAATGAGGATTACGTCCGGTCGAGCTCAGTACTTCAGTTCGGCCACTTCCTTCGAAAGAATTTCACCGGTGGTGAGGAAATCCTCCGCAAAGAGGAAGGAAGCATCGTGGTCGCGTTCTTGAACACTTAGGCACCGATGATCAAGAAATTGAGGGTGCTCCCGAAATTTTCCCCGCAACCATCGGGGCGATTATTTCCTGCCCCACGTGAGAGCGCCCCGGTGACCGTACGGCGAGGAGTGACATCGGCCGAAGGTTCCGTGGCCGACGTCCTTCGAGCTGCCGTTGCTGCTGGAGCTGGAGATGCTCTCGGATCTTCTCATGGGCTTTTTCGTGGAGTCCAACAGGCGGTCCAGCATCTGGCGGATCGTGCTGTGCTTGCGGTTGAATGGATTCGTGTACATGATCGCTGATTCTTCTTCCGTACAAGCTGAAGAAAGCTGATGATCGTCGCTGGTGGTTGGTTTTTTTTTCACAACCGCGGAAGTAGCTCGCTCGAGATATCTCGCTGGAACTTGCGCTGGCACTTGGCACTTTTTAACACACGTGACAGATTTGCGACGAGATGTCAACGACAGTTGAGCGCGTGCTTTGACCGCGAAAGAGTCGAGTTTAGCGTCTCGGCTTTGGCTTATTAGATCGAGACGTGTGCTGAACGTCGCGTTCGCTCTGTGAATAAAGTGTACTATCAACCGGTTCGCTTATATAGGCTGCCGGCGACCTTCGTCTGAGTTCGTGACAGCCGACTCGTCGATTTGCGTGTTGGAATCGCGCTTAGATACGTGTGTGGTTGTGTGCGGTTTGCCGACGGGCAATGCGTCAAGATATACCCACACATAAAAGATCGTTGGCGCGCTACATACCTAGCTGATGCGTTGTATAAAAAAAAAAGAAAAAGGAAAATTAACACCTACCTTATCCGAAGTCCTAAACGGGAACCGGGGATTTCCCAAGGAGGATTGCGCATCTCGAGATTATTTGAGACATTTTGATGGCCATGAAATTTCTCTCTGCGCCGTGTTTCTTCCTCTCTTTCTCTCTTTCTCTCTCTCTCTCTCTTTCTCTACGCGATGTTTGTACGTTTTATTTGTCGAACTTTTGTCGCACAGAACATGGCATTACTGTAACGGCATGTGCGTTTTAACGTTCTTTGAACCCGCTCGAGCGCGATATAAACGGACATGAGCTTGAGTTCAATGAGGATTGGATGTAAAATAATCTTGTTTCAATAATCTTGTGTAGTTAAAAAAAATAAGAGAAATGTAAGAAGTTAAATTTGTTAAATTTAATCTCAATTTAAAAAAAAATGCGATTAGATATTTTCCTTACTTGTTTGTCTTTGCTTTTTTTTTTTTTTATTAAAAAAATCGATCTATTGCAGAAGAGATAAAAGAAACTACACGAGGCCAATTATAAAACTGTTATTCTTATCTTGTACTTTGTGTTGTACATGTTATGCTGATAGCTGCGGATATCGGGAGTTAGATAAATTATCGCAACGATCAGTCAAAAGACGCATGCTATAACGTATAATAATATCGCGAACATTGAAATAGAAATTTGCTCTATCTGATAGAAAAAAAAAAAAAAACGAACGTCACATTTGAGATTTATTTTTCTATTTATTATAGTAAGTTTGTGAACTTATACACGTGTGTGCGTGTGTCCATGTCACTGAACATCGATATACAATTATGTTCGAAGGCCATTTACTATTTAAAATCGTATTTCTGCCACTTTGACGTCTGTGTGCAGACGTCTGGTTAAATACTAGGCAAAAAGAATCGATGCGCATTTATTAATTCGAGCTATTTGATTACACTCAACGTCTAGTCTAGACGTTTCTCTCGAAAGATCTATTCGCTTTGTTTACGCGCGATCTTGCATACGTCTGAGTTGAGAGAAATAATTAATCAAACTGGTGCTAAAAATGCTTCATACGCGAAGAATACACGAGAAGATTATAAAAAGATTTTTTTGTTCCGTTAGTTTCGTTTCCTTATTGAAACACATCGACCGCCGTTGCATAGAAAATAAAATTGTGTTTAAAGTCAAACACTTTCGTGTACGGTTTTTTTTCTCACTGGTTTGCTCAATTAAAAATTGAAACATCGCACATGAAATATAGAAAGAACATTCCATTGATTTTTCAGCCAATTTATTTTTCCATTTCGTACGAAGAAAGTATCTTTTGCAATTAGCCAATCAGTTGCGCATTAGTTTTATCGTGGCGGTTTCGATAAAGTGTGAAAATTTTACAAACACCCGAGAACGTTCCTAGAAGATAAAAGAAGATTCGCGTCCACGTCGAGATGAATCTAGTTCGGAGAATCGCGACAGTTTGATTGAGTCTCGAGTGCAGATGGTGTATTACATCTCCGCGATTTATTGTCTCTTTAGCATATAACAACTGCGAAGTACGACGACTTGAAGGAGCAGAAAAAGAGCTGGATCAGATTGCATTAGAATCGAAGTGTTTCTCTGTTTCGTGGAAAAAAAAATTAAAAAAAGCTCATGATTTTTATTTAACCGTGCGAAAAACCGAGAAAACACCCCGGAACAAAATAGTGCGTAGACAAAAACTGCGACGCAATATTTTTTTTTTACGAAGGAAGAACCGGCGTCTGTTGTTACAATCGATACGGAATTATTATTCGCGATTGGCGTCATCGTTCGTAAATTTCCCATTAACGCGCCCATTAATCAGAAAACGCCATAAACACGTGTTTATCTTGATTTTTTTTCTGATTATAAACTACTTCGCACGACAAATATACTCACACATTCACCTGATGATGATATGCAGACGTATGTGGAGAAGTATCTCTGGAAAAGGATTACGCGCGCGACGAGAAATTGAAATTCTAATGAGTGTAGCAAGAACAGTTTATCGCGTGTTTATGATTTAATAAGTATAACATGCTCCACTGCTCGCGGGAAAAGTGTATTGTCACCGGTGTGAAAACACGTCCGGGGAAAAACCGCGCAAAACAGGAAATTGCAACTATAAGAGGGAAATAGCAACAGAAGGCGTTTGACAGTCGCGTCATGCGCGAAATATTTTTCTGGTGACAATTTTTTAGAAACAGGATAAGGAACTACTTCACAAGGTCGTAGTATGAATTTATGATTATTGCTCAATATACAATTCCACGTTCGGTACCTCACTCTTTTTCGATGTGTATAAATTCTTACGAAAAAAATTTTTCAAATCGCTAAACTGTACAACCACATAATTTCTAATTGACATTGCCTCATTGTTGTTATCTTCTCGTTCACAGAAACCTTCTTTACCCCCTTGAATTAACTTGAAAAAAAATCAATTTTGATTATTTGCTTAAAAAACAAACTAATTACAAATTTTGAAACAATATAATTGTTAACGCGTCTTACGCAAAGTTGTCAATAGTTTCGTTATTTGTCGGTAGTAGTTTCGTTAGATGCGCAAATTAAAGATGATTGTTTATTTGACAGAAGCGACCGATCGCGAGAAAAACGCGCAATTTCAGCGACCTATCGCGTCCACTTAAAATAGCATTTCTCAGACATTGCGTACAAATAACATTGCGTACATATTACATCAGTTGTTGCATTATACTTATCGTCAGTAAGTACGTCAATCACACGCATATCGCGTGATTGATGGATTTGCTCGGACGCGGATCGGAGACGTTCGCTTTATTTTCAGACGTAAAAGCGTCGTGAGATTATGAACGAGACCTCAAGTTTTACCACTTGAATGAGGCTTTGCTGAATGCGATATTGTGGTCTCGAGTGGCGTCTTCGGGAAGGCTTTTCTTCAAGGAATTACTGCGCGTGGCAGTAATTGCGCGCGTGTTGACACTATCAATCGTCTTGTTGAAGCTGGTACTGAATACACGTGTACATACCGCTAGGTATTTCTGGATCTCTCCCATATGAAATGAATTCGGGGAAATCTTCTTCTGTCTGACCTCGTCGAGATTTTAAGTGCGAGCGAACGCACAGAGGAGAGCGTGGCCGAATTCGTATCACTTACGATCTTATATCTGGTAAGATACGCGCAAAAAAAACTCATCGCGTGTATGTTTAAATTTAAAGGATATTTAATGGATTTTTATTTAAAAATTTTATAGAAATTTATTTACTTACCTCACATAAAAGTTACACATTCCTAAATAATTACAAATGAAAATTTGTAATTACTTATAAATTTGTAATATTTGAAAAACTGTAATTATTAGAAATTTCTCCTTAATTGCTGTCGGTTAATTATTTCGATTAAATAAAGAGAAAAACTTTCACAACAATCTGTAATCTGGCTCGTACTGATCCCAATCGAACTTGTTTCAAGATGTCACGAGCTTATTTATTGTATTATAGACATATGTCGACATCGCGATTAATTATTCAAACACAACGCGTTAGCATGACATTTAGCATGTCGTTCGATTATTTCAAAACAACAACAATTCATCGGCGACGCGATTTCTTCTTAAGTCGTTGTCTCTTTTATGGTCAATAAATCACGCGCGGTGATTGTTAGAAAAAACCGCTCATTTGAATGCGTTTTTTGTAACGATATTGCGCGGGAGGCAGTAAATATAGCTGTACCGAGATAGAATTTATCGCGTGAACTTTAGGTCGGCAAGATATTCGCTTTGGGAAAGATCGCAATAAGAAATGTCGCACTGTCAGCAAAGTTGAAGCAAGTTTCAACCACGTTCCGCCATCGTGAATCGCGTTAATCGTCACGCGTATGAATTATCTTTTTAAAGCAAAAGCAACGCGAGCACAGAAGAAATGCTTTTCTTTCGCGCACAAAGACCTCAAAAATGAAATAGAACAATCAATCACAAGTTTCCGACAAGCGACAGGTGTGATAAACGATACTGTGAGGAGAAAATACAACCGGAAATAAGTTGTCTCATACCGCTAATAATTCATATTTTCTTGATACATTCTTAATGATGCCACGCGCTTCTAAAGCGAATTACCTTTACGCACGCATTAATTCGCTTGGAAGCACATAACTTCAACAAAACAGCCACGAGCAACCGCGCGACCTTATTTCGCTGACCTTATTATGAACGATCTGCAATCCTTGCTTAATAATAAACAGCACGTGAGATCAAATTTATCGGATTTTCTCACTTGTGTGAGACGGATGTAATTGCAGTGAAAGCTGAAGAAAGCTGTTTCATAGCGTATACCCAATGTTATTTTCTGCGTCTCTTATCCATTTCCACTCGATTGTTTTGACGATGCCATTTTTACATATATTCGCAAAAATAAAAGACAGACACGAGTCTCTCAGACCCACTGAGAAATTTCAAACCAGCGTCTCTAAGAAAAATTAGTTTCTTTTAAAACGCTTAAATCTTCGTAATTGAGATTTTTTCAATTTGGTTTTCGATGCAGAGTCGTTCAAACTTTTGACTCAAAGAAACAAAATTGAAAAAATATCGTTTTTCCGCGGAAACATTCGAGTTTAAAGTCGCGCGAGTCTCGCAGACCCAGTCTGTCCAATTTGTAGATCGTTTTCGGAGTCTGGGGAAAGGATGTAAAAGAAGAATCGAGGACTGCAACGTTACACAGCAGACATTTTCGAAAGAAATCTCTTAGAAAAAAAAAAAAAAAAAACGTGAATTGAATCTGTCGCAAGTGATCGGTGCTTTTTGGCAGTCGTTCTCAGAAACGCAGATTATTACAGACGAAGAGCAGCTTCGCGAATCGTTCACGGGTCAATCGACGCATTAAATACCTATTAACCCTCATAAGCTCGCTTATTGGTTTAATAGACAAGAATAAGTTTGCGAGCGTGTCCTCGCTCGAAGACTTTAAAACCGCAGAGAAAAACGCTTCACGTGTATTACGTCAATTCAAATTCTCAAACAGATGAAAAACGATTTCGTTTCAAAAAAGTTAATTATACGAGCCGTGTTTTTTTGGACGGTCACGTGCGAAGCGATTCGCGCGATAACGTCACCTGCGCGTTCACCGAACGCGCGATTGCGCTTTATTAATTAAAAAATTTGCGCGTTTACTTTGAGTTATCGCGGATCGCCGTTTTTTCGAAACGAGCCGCGTTTGACTTCCTGCCCAACGCTTTCTCACCGACCATACAGAGAGATCACGAACAAATCGAACCGAATAAATCGCGCGATATTTTATCAGAAATTCCATTCGCAAATGACGTAAGAAGAAGTTCAAGAATTTTTTCGAATACAAATTATCTCGCAAAAAGAGTTGAAAGATTTATTAATCGACGTCATCTGTTTGCTGAAAAAATCGCGAATCTTATGTAAAAAGAACGCATATTGTTAAATCAGTCAGAAATCTTTTCGCGTCCCGCTAAGCTAAAGTAGAAAAATAACGTGCAAGAACGCAAATTGACAAACTGACGTTTCCGTCGATCACGCTTTAATATTCACGACACGTGGTAAGTTAAAAAACGACTTGGGACTCCTTTGTGCATTATATAAAAACCTTGAAATAAGTTTTTGGTTTTAAGTGACGCAACACACATCAAAAGTCACATTATATGTGTAATAATGTGTATGTTAATTTACACACGTGTACAAAAAAAATATATATATAAAATTTTTAACAAATGCGAGAGAGAAAGAGAGAGCGAAACAGATTTTGTGAATTACAAAAGATAGAACAAGAAACAAAAAACATTAATTTCCGCATTAAAATTATTATATAATTTTACAATATTTTATACATATATAATTTGACAACAAAGTAGTTACTTGCGCGTTGCGATTTTCACACACGTGATGTTTCACGCACGCGGCAAATGAACGTAATACGCTCGCTAATTAACCTGTTGACATATTTGTGACGCAAGTAACGATAAATTAACGCTGAATGAGTCTTATCGGTTAATAATTCGTGTGTCTCGATTATTTCAAAGTCCACAGCTGGAGATACGTACATGTTGCCAAGCGGGATGTGAGAGATTAATGTTTTTTCCTTGTGAAGAAATTTATTGCCGTGTGCGGCGTAGTCAAAATAACATATTTATCTCGAATAACATAAACACTGCAATCAGTCGTGATTAAAAAGATTCAAAATAAAAGTATTAGTAAACACCAGTAACAAATTTCTGTGTAAAAATCGTATAGCATTTGTGAGTTCTCTTTTGACAGAAGCGGTTTTAGAAAGTTCGCTAAGTGCGAATCTTGGACGAATTATTATAACAAGAATTTCAAAACTATCGCAAAATATAAGCTTGATGAATGTTTAACCATATTTTTCTGACGTGGCTACACACTTTGTTCGCACGCGAAATTCGCTTCTGAACAAAAAAAAAATTAGAAGTTGGAATCGCAACGCAAACGTTCGCGTATTTTTTTTCTTCCTCGCGGAACATCTATCTCGAAACGTTTTTCTATCTACGTTTCATTCGCACTTTTGTTTTTTTATTGTGACACAAAAAAAGAAAACAAAAAAAGAAGGAAACGTACGGTACATTTCTGACGTACGCGAGAATAATAATCTAAATGATCTTTTACCTTGTTGCAAGTGAGATAATAATCAACTACGCGATTGTGCTCGCGCGCGTATATATGCGTGCAAAAAAGCGAAAATGCAATGAGCAAAATGACGTCGGAAGAGGTAAGTGGTCGTTCTTCGCGTTCTTCCGATTACGTTTGACAGAAAATATTCTACCTCGGCGTGTGGAATTTTACGCGGCCTCTTGACGCAAGACACGATATATATATATTATATTAATTGTGCAAATTGTGCACCATATTGCACAATTAAATAACATGTGGATCGTCGTTTATGTGATACGTATCGGAAAATGCGACTCGTATATTACATAAATTATGTGAGAAAAACGACACACAAATGGTACGTGTAAATTATATGGCCGCTGTGTGGCTATAATTTATTTTTTTAATAAGCATGTTAATAAAACCCTATAAGCGCATAATATTATTTGACATTAAATAATATTATGCACTTGCAGGGAAGTACTTTATGAGGTTTTAAATAACAACAGTTTACGCGTACGCGTTTGTGACGACGCATCGCCAAATTGCTGCAAATTTATATTCGGCACAAGAATTGTTAGTAATTGTCGTTATTCTCGTCTGCTTTTCACGAGCTGTCAGTTCGATACGAAACCGCCAAAATGTATATAAACACGTGTTGAGACAGATTCGTGTCGATTCGAGCGACTGCTCTTATCGACCGTAAAATGCAAATGTAACACGGATTTAAACCAAGTTACATTTGCATCGTCTGAAGATAAACATTGCTTCGTAGTTCCTTCAATCCACTTTGCGGCGCTGAAATCAGTATCTCTCTGTCGTGAAAGTTGGCAGCAATGTGCTCGAACTTTAAAGTCGTCAGTTTTCAAAACGAACTGTCAAACAGAATCGTCGAGTGTCAGATTATTTGTATACAATTGTTGGTGCTTTTTGCTGACGATAAAGATGGATTGTGACTCTTCGTCGCTGTCAAATTATTTCGAGAGATTACGGCAAAAAACGCGCGAGATCGACCAGAATATTAATTGGCTCGAAATGACCTGGAAAATGCCTAATCTGATGATCGGTGGATACGGGCAGAAAAATAAGGAAAATACAGTCTGTTTGGAGAACTTGTCAAGTTGTATCCACAATATTAAAGTAAGTCTCGTGGATAATTTTATATTTATTTTGTGACACTTACTGTCTTTTGTCTATAAAACAATGAATAAATATGTTAAAACACACTCTGTAATCTGTTACAATTAAAGAGAAAATAAATATTTGGTGACAAATATTGTGTTATCAAATAATGGCAGTGACAAGTAAACTTCCATCATCTAATGAAAAAAAAAAAAAAATTATCATAACTGAAACAAATAAAAATTATGACACATATTTAGGATGCTGTGAAAACTTTTGAGTTGCCGGAATTAGACACAGTTGACTTGCTGTTGAAGGAAGCAGAACAGTCGTATCAAGAGCTGAAAGAGCAGTGTGACAATTTAGATACTGTTTTTGCAGAATACGATTCTACGTATGAACAGAGTCCTAGTGTACAAAATAACCAGCACCAGTAATACATTACATTACATATATTTTATTAAATATATTTTAACATTCATAAAAATATAAAAGCACAGTTGAGATTTGTGGAGAAGAAATTCTCTGTTGTAATGGTTGTATCGCATTTATTACACACATATTGCAGACGTGAAATAATTTGGCGCTCTCTTTTCTTTTTCAGAGACAACAGTGAGAACTATACAAATCATGGCAATTCTACAGAAATATTAGATAATGTAGTGGACTTTACACCAGATGTACATAGAAAACCAAGTTAAAAGAATCTTGCTAACGAAGCAGATTTGCCAATGACTATTAACAGCGAAAATATGAAATATACGAGTTATAATACAATATAATAAAATAAAACGTAAGAATATAATAGAAAATTGTTCCTATTTTCCATAATAAAAAAAATTGAAGTATGCCACATTTGTGCGCCACATTTTTTAACCACACCAGAAACAGTAAAAACATTACTGCATCTGACAGTCCGCAGTCTGTGCAAAGTGGGACGGAAAAATGAGCACACTACTGATATATTGTATTTAATTTTAACATATTCTATACTTTTTCCTAGAATTTGTAGGCATTTCTCGGAATTATTTGAAAAAAGGTATCAGGGGAACATAATCAGCAAGGAGGTGGCACAAAGACTCTTGATACCCTTGCCGAATTTTTCGGGAATTTTAGAAATTTTGTATCAGGAGAACATAATCAGCAAAGAGGTGGCACAAAGACTCCTGATACTTTTGTCGAATTTTTCGGGAATTTT
>QVOA01001661.1:0-55710 GCA_014825685.1 Pseudomyrmex cubaensis
AAACACGATGTGTATACGTAAGAAGACAAAAGATAACTAAACGTTCAGCTTGCTGATATGTTATCGCGAACGGAACGAAAACTTAAGACATAAATACAATCTCGTCCTAGTAGATGTAAATGTTATTGTAACATGTTTTGGTGTAGCAGAAGACAAGTGATATGTTACATGTAAATAACGATATGTTGAAGTAACGGTGAAGATTGTTTGGAAAAAAGATTATCTCTTTACAAATATCTTATTTTTATATTTTTTATCTGTAATAATTATAAAGACATTACACACACACACATACACATACGTGTTTACTTATTCAGATTTATAAATTTAGCAATATAAAGAATTAAAAAAGAAACACTCTAAATATAATAATAAGAACTAGAAAGAAAATATTTGGAAATTTAGTAAAAGCTCTTCTTAGAAAACTTTATATAAAGTAATTTATAAATTTAAGTAATTTATAAATTTATTAATAAGAAATTTTTAAAAATAACAAGCAAAAACGTTTTGTACAAATGATAGTAATAACGTTTTTTGCAATTGTTCCTAGTCTCAGAGCAATTCACGTTCTGCTAGTTTACGGTATAGAATCATTTTTAGTTTAACTATAATCACAAACTGTAACAATAATTTTCTATATGCATTCTAGAATAGATATTTTAATAAACATATTTTATATATTTTACTTTTTATGTGTTACGTAGAAAAAATGAATTTCTACGTCATTGAATTAAATTTTTTGATTCGAAATTGAAGCCGATTGTTTTCAACAATTAAAAATACAGTATCACAATATCCGTAGCGTGAAGACACGACCTATCTTCGCTTGCATTGTTAACACTCTTGATCATGTACTCAGTCCCGCGAGTACAGTTTCCGCGCTTTTCTATGCTTCGTGTGAGAGTTCGAATCGCCGAATTTCGACAGGATAACGTATCAGAATCTGCTCTTTTTCTCTTTCCCTCTCTTCTCCCTCTCTCTTCTTACTCGTTTCACCGCGTGCACACATCTGTATATTTAGCGGGCTTCAGTTTACAAACCAAATTGCAGTGGGCGGCGACGACGCGGATACCGTGTATTTCAGCCTCGAGATTCGGCGGAGGCGGACGCGTTGGCGGAGACAGAACGAGACGTTTGGAGGATAGCGAGAGAGGAATCCCAGAATGATACGGAGGAGAAGTTGGGGATGTAGATAGCGATTGAGAAAGGGGGATGAAGGGCCACGGGAGATGAAGAGAAACACGCCGATGTAGAGTGGCGAGGTGGAATAGGAAAGGGGTATCCTGCGGAAATTCGATGCTAATGAAGGAAATTGCGTAGATGCCAAACCAGTATTTCCCTTATCTCTCTCTTCTTACTGTCTCACTCTCTCTCTCTCTCTCTCTCTCTCTCTCTCTCTCTATCCTTCTCGGCCCGTTCCTTGTCTTCCTCTCAGTTGAAGGTAACACCCGCCTCCGCGAAGAGGCGTAACAAATTTCTCCCTCGCTTTCCGCTCACGAGATACTATACTTCTGACTTCACTAATTTTCACTCTCGCTCTCCTCGTCGAAAACACATCGATGAACATTTGGAGAAAGTGACTGGATGTGTTTTCGGTAATTATATACGTTAATCGAATTACAATCTGTGTGACAGCGAAATAAATTAAATAAGCAGTGCGACAAATCGCAGCAGAGACAGAGAATAAATAGTGACACGTAAGGATGCATTTAGTGACGCACTTCACTTCCCAGATGCGCAAACAGTCAGACGCTAATTGCTCATCTCGCGAATCGGCTAATTAATTAGTCGTAGCTTTGAAAAAAATTACATAAACGTTTTTTTTTCGTCGTCGTCGTCGTCGTCGCCGACCTTAATTATGATTTAACTCGCGCGTGTAATTGCACCGGAGACCGCCCGGTAATTCCCGCGAGTTTCGAAACAAGAGAGATCATCTCGTCGGTGACTGTGTCCACACTTTATATTCTTATATTCTCCGCCGCCATAATTTCCTACGACGATATACTTTTCTTACCTTCAGAACGGAAATACTCGGAAATGAAAATGTCCGTGTCGGGGATATTTAAGACTACAAGAGCGGGTGTACAAGCTTTTAACTTTCTTTCTGTGCGTCCGCCGTGAATGTTTTCGAAGATGTTATTTCTTCGTGTTAAGGGAAACACGCGGTCATGTGTATTGCACCAAGTTCACGCGCAACGACAGGGCGGATCGTGACTCCATAGCAGTGATTCTCAAACAGCGCGCAATAGAATGGGCTATACAGGGAGGTTACGCTATATATTATTCTTAAAATAGGAAGAAATCTCTTTTCTTTCGTATATACAGATTTAATTCTAATTGAAAAACGTAATTATTTATTTAATTTGACTATATATTTTTACTTTTTTAAAACATCGTTATGTTTTAGTGTAAAAAATACTCTTTTAAAAAAATATCTGACATAAAATTGTTCTATTTTGAATCGACAAACGTTAATATTACAATGAAAACAACATTATCCGCGAACGTTCGCGCTATATATCGCACGGCACATCAAAGTTGTTTATGAAGACAGCAAAAGCAAACAATTTAATTGGATCGACGGCTTCGTGTTGACTTGAATAAGTATCACATCGGAAAATCAACAGTGCATTAATTAAACGAGCAAAACAATGAGATTTAATTAGTGCTCGTACAATGTGCAATGAGAATTATTGACAACAATTTTGACGCTGTGTTACACTCATGTCCGAACAATCTCCGCCGTGTGTGTGATATGCAAGCGCAAAATAGCTTCTCGTTGCGAATTGGGCCGCGCTATAAAAAATGATTGGCCGATCGCGCTTACATCCCGGCGAGAGAGAAGGGATTTTGAAATATCTCTCGCGCTGCAGGAAGTTTGCCGATACCGTCGCGAAAAGGGTGGCATCCATAGGCGGAAGCTGAAGCGCCCCGACTACTACCGATCTTCTATCCTTCCGTGAACGATACTCGATATTTCTCATTTCGGACGCCACTCGGCTATTTGCATCTTTATGGAAGCATTTTAGCCTACGGTAGTTCGCAAGCGTGCGCGCATACTTTTACATTACTTTTTTTTTCGACGGGTGTTATTCGCGCGAGATTAGACGACGAATAAAAACGCGTTTCCTGCAAACGGGGACAAAGGTTATTGACAAAAAGGTCGCTACAAGTGCAACCCTTAGCATGCAGAATCTTTCCAAGCGCGCGACTATATTGTGCAAAGCGCAGTTTTAATGTGGGAAATTTCGAAAGTAATGAAAAAACTTCTCAAATGTCTACAATTTCGATATTTTCAATATTTTTTTCACAATGTATATATCTTTTAAAGTTTAGATAGTAAATACCGAATGATTCAGAATTAATATTTGGCAGTTTAATTCTATTTCGATGAAAAGTAATTATATGTATTGTGTGTTTTTATTAAAAATACTAGTTTTTTTTCATAATGTTATTCCACAATGTATCGTAACGTGATATTCATATTTTGCGTCTCCCCAAAATAGAATAATAATAGGTATCGGATTAAACTGCCTTTACACAGACAGTCAATAACGGGCGTCGACAGAAAGTTGGCGAAAACGTCAAACAACGCTTGAAAAAAATCCGCGATTGCGGATTCGCGCGATTAATATTGTTCCTCGCGGACTACCGGCTGTCCGCGGGTTACAAAATTACGCTTAGCGCGATTTGTCACGTGCCGTTACACGAAACGAAGCGTGTGCGTCGCAAAACTATCGACGAACAGTCTGGGTGGGTCACCAGTTGGCATCTGTCTATTGATTGATGAAGCGCGCGCGCGGGAGTATATCGTTGTCGTTCACCTTTCGTACGTATGCACACCCTACTATTCATGTCATTGCACTTTGTTTGCATTTGATTTTTTAACGGATTTTTTTTTTTTTTTTAACGGAGGGAGCGCTTTGTTTGTCGCCCGCTGTCCGCCGCGCGGTGAAAAGCAACGCGCGTTCTAATTTACGAGAGTGTTCTCACACCCGCTCACAGCGCAGGAACACCGCGAGAGAGCAGTAGAGGGTATATTGATTCCCATACATATCTCTAAAACATAGATCGCGCAGACAAGATTAGATCAATCGGAAAAAGAACCTACATAAAATGTCAACGTAACAGCGCGACGTAACTATCGACAAGTTGAGCTGCAAGAGCCAACCGCCGAGCAAACAAGTGTACAAAGAGACGATTCTCTAAATGAAAATAGATAAGCGGAAAAAAATGGTAAGATAAAAATTTATGTTACCGACTAATTTTAACGTGTAGAATCTGCTTTTTTTTTTAGAGGGAAGGGAAGAGATTATAGATGTTCTGAGTGATGTGAGACGGTATCAAGATTTTAACATACGCGTGATAGCGCATAAATGCGCGTGATAACGCGACCCGCGTTAATTTCACGCTGTACCTACAGAACGTGCCGGCGAAAAAAAACTCGTAGAAAACGCGAGAGAAAGCACAGCGCGGTGCGTTGAATTTTTCTGTTATACTTGCGCTGAAACGTCTCTCGTCGGAGAAAAGCGTGTATAAAAATAAAATAGTATCGCGTTTTATTAACGACTTCGGGAATTCGAAGGCGTATCCGATAAAAGCAATCGATGAAACTTCACGGCGCGCGAAGCGTGCCGACCGAGTTTGTTCTCCCTGCCACCCTTCGGTAACCGTGTACCTCGTCGTCGAGAGAGTATGTATTGTTATATATATATGTATATATATATACAATATATATATATTTTATTCTATTTATTACATTTTACATTGATTAACGGATGCGAGAGCACGAAGCGCGAGAGATCCCGCGAGGGATTTAAAAAATTCTTCATTTTTTTCTCTTCGTACCTGCCATTCTCCTCTCTTCATCAATTCCACTCCTCATCCCCGATTTCGGACTCTCTCGTCCCCGCGATCTCTCTACGCGTTATTTTACGATGCGCATTATAATATATTTAGTCGTCGTGCGCGCAGCATAATCTGAATTTTTGAATTTCGATAGAAAAATTTGAATAATTGTGAAAAATATTTTTTGTTTTTCTTATCTACGGTCTTTCGCGCGAAAATATAAAGCAGCGATCGCGAAACTGAGGGAAAGTTCTTCAAGAAGAATTCTGTCACCTTATCATCGCGCATAACGTGATCAGCGTTTTATCAATTGATTTACGACCAATTTTACAAATTTTGTAAAATGAAATGCGAATAAGTTAAAAGTGAAGAACTTTAAAAGTCCTCGAAGGTTATGTTCCGCGAGATATACGACGCGATACTTTAATGAGATTCACAAATTACTTACTAGATTACACCGAGGGCGTTGTACTGGTCGGCGTGTCGATCGATAACGAAGTTTGTGAATTAATTACTTGTAATGCAGGTCAAATTTGATTATCGTGACGAAAGAAAATAAGAGAAGGAAAGAGAGAGAGAGAGAGAGAGAGAGAGAGAGAGAGAAGGAGAGAGAGAGAGAGAGAAGGTGACAAGAGTCTTCTTCCATCCGGAAGGGACTTTCAGCTTTGATCATCATTGTCTTTGCGCGTGGTGGAAAGGTAAACAGAATCTTACCCAATTTACGAGGGCGCTTTACTCCGAGCTCGATTTCATCGCGCCTGCTTTCCGTCCGGGCTTTATCTGAAGCTCGTCGTGAAAGTTTTTCGAGTAAAGGTATGAAGGGTGTGAGAGAAAGGATGGGGCGGCGCGGAAGGAAGAGATTCTTGAAAAGTCCGCGCTACGGTACATCGTACATGAGGAACGTCTCGCTTGTAAAGTTTAAGCGGCCTTGAGCGCGCAGGCATCTTTGAACTCTCGGTTCCGGGGTCTTCGTCTTCGTCGATCACAGAGGGAAAGTCGATAGTTGAGAGCGAGTATCTTTCTACGGTATAAGTCCCTCGAGCATCTAATAGATTTTGCAGTCGTGGACAAAGTAACCGGGCCGAGATGGCCCGTCGAATTTCAACGAAAACTCGCTGTTTGCTCACCGCCGGCAAGTCGACGACAAAGTCGTTCGCGTCACTCGCGGATATGGTTGAAGTTGGCGCTCAAAATTTGATAGTTCCGATCAGAGAAGCTAATTTCCAGCTTCCGCTTGGAGCGCACGAAAGTTCCAGCATGTCGATAAAAAGAATTTATTGGCTCTATTTGAATTAACGATTTAAAGTTGAAGCAATAGTCTTCATGTTGCGGCGCCAACTTCATACACCCCTTTTGTGTCGCGAGCGCGGTTTGCTTTTTATTCAACATAGAATTCAGCGTCGACCATCTTTCACGTAATCCGCTTAAGACACTAAATAGGACAAATGTATGGACGTGTAATAGTAAAACTTTTTAAATCTACAAAGTAAAGAAATATTTTGCGCTCGTTTACGAGAGCGAAGGAAGACGAATGTGGAAAAAATTCGTTTTGTTCTCTCTAAAATGTATTTATCACGTGTGTTTTTTTCCGAAACTATCCGTCTCTGATCTTTGAAGCGCTCGAGAGACGATGACTAATAATAACTGAGAAATCGGTCTTAGGTGGCGGCTTATTATAATCCTTTGTAACCACGTTATTTTATTAAAATTCTACGCCGCCAAGGTGTATCAAATATGGGGGCAAATCTCTTCTGAAAGTCATGTAAAGCTTGGTTCTCGCCTTAAAGTACAAATCTTCGTGGAAATATAAATTTATAAAGCTATAAAATACATGCAAAGCTGTATTTCGTAAAATCAACCAAAGAGACAACATATTAGAATTTTGTGAGTAGTAAAAAATAAGTAATTATTTTGCATACAATCTCGTAAAAAAATGATGAAGTTGTTAATTTCAATCTCTATATTATAAGATCAAAACGGAAGAGAGTTGCACAATTATCTTAATTTAACGTTAAACTTTAAAGTAATCTTGCACGACTCTTTTCTTACTTTTCTCTACTGATGTCTCTTTGCGACCTAATTTTTTTTGTTTCCGAAGAGACGTACGTATCTCTCTTCGAAGTTGCAGACGTACATCGAAACTCGAAGAGAGCCGCGCGCACTTTACTATTTCGAAGTTAGGATCGCGCGATTTAGCAGTTCGTGATCGGGATCCCGAAACGGGTGACCTAAAGTGATTGCTTTTGGTGTATGCGAAATTTAACGGGGGATTCGTGATGCGCGTTAAAAGGTGGGAGTTTACGTAATGTCGATTTACCGGTAAAAGACTCACGTTTCTCGTCGCCGTTTCATATATTGATGAAAAGAGAATCTCTGAAACTCGCGATTGCCGATCGTATGGGAAAAAGAGCGGAGAATTGTGGGGATCGAATAATATCATTTAATAATATTTTGCTCGTAAATACAGCGCGGTTGTAGTATTTGTACTAAAAAAAAAAAGCTATTTTTTTTCCAGAGTCAATAGACATCATGCAAATAATTCGTTTTTTTTTTAAACTAGTTCAACGTGTGTTCTTAACCGAAGTCAATATCGTTCTATAATTAATACCGTTCGTATTAAATTGTCTCTCCGTATTTACACGGTGCATTAAATTTCTAAATAATGTTGCTAATGAGTTTTACGAGGACTTGAGCTTGCCAAAGTTTTCGTAGACTCTTCTTGCTTGAGTCGAGTGTATGTGTACGCTCAAAGCGAGCCATCCGCGCGTTTTATCTGAGAGGGCTCACATTTCTAGCAACGATAACTCATCGTTATCGCGAATTACCAAGAACGATCACGACGCCAGAAGATACGGGCGGCCTTTATTACAAATTCCGCTATTGAGGCAAGACAGACGATACGAGATAGCGAAGGAGAATCCGACAGGGAAGGCGAAATTCGGGACTGAATGCTTGCTTGTGCAACGTTTGATTAGGTGAGGAAGACCTTTGGGGGTTGTTTAGGACAATGCGATCGCAACCAATGCAGGGTGCGTGAAACGTGCCCGCTACGTTGCCGCTTTGTTTGTTGAATAAATATTGACTTCCGAGTTCCTTCCTTCCCTGTCTCGGCCCAAATGATGACGACAGAATCTCGTGAACATGTGTCGTAGAAAGGGAATATTCTCGGGGAGAGAAGAGCTATCGTGTCATTCACACAAACAGTGCTGTTTTTGTGTACGTCAACGAAGGTCGATAGGTAAACGGAATAATTCGTTACCAGCTCTCGATCGCTATACCTCGATCGTCGTATATTTACATTGTATATTAACATACGTGAGTCAATAATAGAACGGTAAAACATATCATTGCTTGTTTTTCCTAATTGTATGTGTGTGTATGTAATTGCAAGTGTGTAAAAGAAATAATTTATACAGTACTCGGGAGTAACAATAAATCTTATAGAGAGACAATTTTGTATATCTAATCGCGTGAAAAAATCGCGTGTTCTTCGCGGCATATGTTCGTAAACGTAACTTAATTCCGTCGCATTAAATCGACATGAATAAAACGGCGATAGGGTTTGCCAAACGACGGTTATTTCTCGCGAACAATAAGGAATTTCGGGATAGAAGGATGCCAAGTCGACCGATCGGGGGGATAATATATGTCGGAGTAATTTTCCCAGCGATATTCCTAGAAATTTATGGGTTATTAATTTTATGAA
The DNA here is from genome assembly GCA_014825685.1 of Pseudomyrmex cubaensis. NCBI lineage: Eukaryota > Metazoa > Arthropoda > Insecta > Hymenoptera > Formicidae > Pseudomyrmex > Pseudomyrmex cubaensis. The sequence goes on from QVOA01001661.1 coordinate 8,555, forward strand.
CCTCCGGCTATCCTCGCTTCTAACCGGGATGCGCACGTGTCCTCCTCGGTAATATCTCTATTATGACTGACTGCGGCCGATGTCTTATTCCGTGCGCCCGGACCCGCTGAGATCTCTTCATTATTACGGACTCGCGAGATTCCGGGTTTACTTTGTTGACGCTTCATTATCTCTTATTTGATGTAATCAAGTTTATACGAGCGTTATATTGCAAAATTCACGATCTCGTCACGAAGACGCTTTGTGACGCGCTGTCTAATATTTTTATATTTATTATCTATTTGTTTATTTGTATTTACTTTATTATTTATTGCATTAACAATCATTTATTAATTAAAATAATTAATATATTGTTAGATATATATATTTTATTAAATATATATATATTATATATGCAATATTTTCTATGTTATACGTAAATGTTAACACGTAAATGCGCAATAATCATGGCAACAACAAGAAAGATAAGTAACATTTATATTTCTTTAACTACATTATTATATTTCTTTTACTACATATATAAAACAGGTTTCTAAGATTTATTTATTTCTCTTCTAAAAACTTGAACTTCGTTGTTTCAAAAGAATCATAGAGAACTTCTCTCTCTTCTCTGGATATTTTCATTGCTCGAGGTGTTAATATAACTAACACACGCTGCGGCGACGGGAGATATTTTTTTAAAGAACGAATCCGCGTGACACACCGGAAATAAAAATGGTCCGCGATATTAACGCGCGTATATAAAATAACGGCGTATATGCCTTCTCGCAATTCATGTTCATTAAAGTTACAGAGTAACGCTGATATTGCGCGAAGCGCTGCCATAATATCACTAAAAATAACAGTTTTGTGTTTTTAATGCGCTTATAAACAGTTGGGAACGCTTGAGTTCATATTCTGACAGCGTATTCGTGTCACAAACTTTTAATGTTATTTATTCAATTTGACATACCGCGCGTATTTTGTAAGAGAGAGATGCATTTTAGTTGTAACATGTAAGCCACGTTAAAGTATCACAAGTATATGTATACTTTTTTATATATATGTAAAATAACACGCTGTTTTAAAATTAAACACTTAATACACACATACATATTTATAGATAGATATATATACGTATATATTACTCACAGTTATAAATTTTCAACAATAGGCATTACAAAATTATTTAACAGATACATGACCACTTTGGTTTTCCCGAAAAAATTGGAAATTTTGTCATTTCCTTTCTATCAGAATCGCATAAAATTTGCATTAATTCCCACGAGTAAACACGTGGATAAATGGAATAAACGCCCGCTGCTTTAACGAGTATGTCAATCGATTCCGATAAATCGATTTTATCGGCTTGCACGGTTTCCCGTATCGCGCGTCACTTTTTAAAAGCTTCATTTAGTGTATGTACAGCTTGTGCAAATCAACAGCGTAAATACGTACGCGTTTAATTTAAAAACTGTTTATACAGCCTTAAGATCTGTTTTTTTTTTTTTTTTTGCGGCTATCAACTATCGAAAGTAAAAACAGACTTCAAGTTTTGTTGTTTCGCGACAAAAATAATATGTTATTTAATTGTTTCGTGATATTTAAAAATTCACAGAGACGAATACTTTGTTTTATTTGAAACGCAAACTGACGTTCGATTGTTTCGTTAAAAGGCACGCAACAAACTCTGCGACAACTTGTGTGATATTATTGTTTAATAACCGAACTTTCTTCGACAAGCACTTGTCCGATGCACTCGTGATCGTGAAAAAGGGAACGAAGCGAGCGTGTCGATTCCCTAATGAGTCTTACCGGCTTGTACGGCTTTGGGATATCATTATACGTCGTCCAAGAGGTGCGCAAAGGAGATGCGTTTTGGCTTACGTGTCACGTTACGTGGTGGTATTCGTGTGTACGTTTATAGCGACTCTCATTTGTGCAGCAACGTTACAATATTGCCACGGTTCTGATACTGAAGGTTGGCGAAGCGTCGGTTCTCCAGCCATCCCTTATCTACAAAAGGGGGATCCACACATCCCTTCTAGGTATTGTATCTCTCTATCCACTTCTCTCGCACACTTCGCCAGCCTCTGTTATCCGGGCGACGTACGCGCGCTGTCCTTTATTTCGGGGTAATGTCGCGTGATAACAGCCAAAGCTGGCTCGAATGCCTAAGAGCTAAACTCAAGGATTGTCCCGGGGGAAGGATTATCGGTGCAGTAGGCAGGGCTTTAAAAAGAATGGCCGATGAACAACGGCGAAAATCGTTACAGCTCAGTAGACTCACTTTCAACAAGCATTTGACGAGCAGTAAACAATTTTTTACTTATTGTTTACATATATGTATTTTTATTAAATATTTTCGCACTTTTATTTCTACCAAGCGCGCTATCTAGTTCCTTGAGATTGTATCAGAATCACGAATTCGCACGAGCATTGCCGAGTGATGTTTATCAGCGCGTTGATAACATGTTTTTCAGTTCTCGCTCGCCTTCTGTTTGCTTCTAGACTCTGAACATGTCGGAATCAAATTTCGGCAAGCCAAATCTTTCCTTTAATTTATGAAATTAATAATAAATATCGCGAGTATATCATAGTGTGTTTGGTGTAAGTGGAGTGTGTGTTTCTTGCACAAAAAAATCTTTAACAGTTTTAGATAATTTCTTTTAATTGTCACGGTGTAAGAGACGTTTGTCAAGTAATTTTCGTGTGATTTTTAATTTAATTTTTGTAAAATGGTTTATTTTAAATATTAAAAAGCTGGTGTCACGGAGTCGAAGAAAAAAGAAAATTGTATTATTACGCGATTGTAGACTTCCACGATCATTTCCGCGCAATCTTGCAGCGGCGCCATCGCCGTCGCTGCGTCGAACGCTTTATCTTGGGGTAATGTTGCGTGATAACAACGAACGGCTGGAATCGTCCCAGCGGGACGATTATTAGTGCCGCCTGCAGTTTCTTGAAGACGTGGCCAGTCGATAAGGAGCTTCAGGAGCGGCGTATTATTATTCTAGACGGGATATTTTTACTCGCAAATTAATTGCATATTGTATTCATCAGTCTAATCATTTTCGTTTTATTACGTAGTCTGTTTTGCACGCGATGTAAAAAAAAAATTCGTTACGATCGTAGCTCGGTAATAATTTCGCTACAACGCTCGCAGTTTTAATAAAGGGTCAGATAAAGAGTTTTGCGCAGTGTGCAGATTTTATTTACGCGTAATAATTTTGTTCTACTAATGTAATTTTAATGTAATTTTTATACATGTATCGTGCGATAAAATCAACGTTGTAATTACACGTATATTACATGTCTAATAAAAATACGAGTTTGCGGCGCAATTGTTCCAAACGATCTGCACACTGTGCGCGCGTTCTTATTATCTTCGCGGTTTCTTTCAACGAATATTATTCCAAGCATCCTCTTCAGACAAGTGGGAGGAGAGCGACAAGTAGCCGAGAAGGAAGAGAAAGACAGAGAGTCCTTCTCGGCAACTTGGTTCTTCGCAAAATATGCGGCATAACAAAGTCGAGCGTTTCGGCGGTGGTGGTAACGAAACTGAAGATTCGAGAAAATAAAGGGTAAAAAGGAAGTGCGTCGGTATTGAACGCGATCTATGTAGGCTCCTGTGTGTGCTTTATGTATCCACCCTGCCTCTCTTCAGGGTTCACCGCCACTCGTTGGATTCGTCGAGTATCAGAAGGATACGGGGCGCAGGTAAGGAGAAACAAGTCTGTCGAGCGGAATTGCAGGGAGTAGCGAAACATGAATAAAGGCGCTTGCACACGTTTCTTTCGAATGATGCCCCGTCGCTGGTAAGCAAGAATGTTGGCGAGCTACTTGTGAAAAATGAATTTCATTTTTGGGGGGGTTCAACGATCGTTTCGACAAAAGCCAACAATACCGGCGCGCGTTCTTTCGCGTTCGTTATTCGGCCGCACTAAAGCTGTCCATCTCTCGTCTGTTCGATCGCCGTGATTCTTTCCGTCGGAACGCATAATATATAAATTAGACGGAATACTAACGTTGTTCCGTATATACGCACACTGTAATAGAAATTGAATTTTTTATTCGTGACGAGGTCAAAAAATTTCGGAGAAAATTTTTCGAAGAACGAGTCGGGAATTTTCATTCGTAGGATCTATTTATTCTTGTTACTCGTTCGCGTAATAAATATATATTGCGTGTATCGCGATACGTTCTCTGATCGCGCTTCGAAGAATTGGGAAATGCTCGGTGGCTGGGAAAATTTTTGCGGCGCAAATTGATGAAGTTGCCGTTGCAATTTTTTATTCGTTGAAAAAATAAAAATTATGCATGAAAGTGTTTCGTGTGTGTTGTACGTGAAATTTTTCGCGGAAGGAAGATAACCAAAAATTTGAGAGTAACACGGTTAAAAGGCTGTTATGCGGACAGAGGAGGGGAGGGAGAGGGAAGAGACGAGAGAAAGGAAACGCTATCTTCATAACGATCGATTTCCTTGAAGCGTGAATTTGCGAAGCATCAACGACGGTTTCGCTATGGTCGATGGTGAGAGACGGAGTCGAGAGTGGAAAATAGTAGACGAGAGATAGAATTCGTTCGACTCCGTAATTTGACTCGAAATTGCTTACTTCCACCGTAGTTACATACTTACGGCGAAGTAATTGCGTTCTTACAACGGTGCCTTTCATCGTTGAGTTATCTTTCTTCTTCCGGCGCGCAGCGTCGCGGTTGTAATCTGTATCGTCATAATGACGATATCTTAAACGTCGTTATAAAATAATGGATACGATTATTCGTTTTAATTATATCATCACTGCGTTAGGTTTTTTTTTTATTGTACATTTTCCTCGCAGATGTGTGAAAAGAGAGACAAATTATAGCATTTTTAATATATCGAGATATTAATTTTTTGGAGAGGGGAAGAGTAGGTTTTGTAAAAATATATTTGTAAAGCAAAAAAGAAGGACAACACGATGGACAAAGGAGACACGATGATATTCCTGAAATAATTGCTACTTTATTATTATACGAATACCATTCATACGTCGCAAGTGAAAAATATTATGTATTCGAAGATATCGAGAAGGGAGCCCGCTTATTTTCTCGACACATTTTATTATGTAATATAAACTTATGTGTTATACATCGCTACATATGCTTTGGCTTAATCGCTAAGTCCTATCGGCTATCCTTACACGGCTAGAATGCACAGTGACTTGTACAGAATCATCGTCGTGGCACTCCACTCATACTCCTTCCATTGATCTGTCATTGATTTGTCATTTTCACGCGGATTGGCAACGCGCGAAAGAGAAAAGAACAAAAACAATCGCTTTGTATTTATTATTAAAATAAATGTTTACTAATAAAATGCAAAATGTGCAATAAACTAATAGAATAATTGTAATTAATATAACTATAAGTAAAAGAAACATGTAGATTTTTAAACACTCAAATTATCAAAAAAAAAAAAAAAATGCAGGAGGATATTACTCCACTCATGCAAGGATAAAGAAAAGAATTGCATCTCGGATTATTATTTCCGATTGCGACTCAAATACTTTTATTTAAGTATTTAACGACAATAAATGTGTGCAACTGCTTGTGTTATCGTTTTATTTCGAGTACGTGCCTTTTCTCTTTCCGCGTCCAAAAAAGCTTTCGTGTCACGAAAGCGCGTTCTCGTTTAGTTTACAAAACGTTTATCCTTAATGCGTCTAACTGCAAGACAGCAACGGCTCGGTCCTTCTCTGTGTGTGTGTGTTTGTATAATTATTTATATATGTATATATCTATATATATATATATATATATATATCGGGAAATGAAAAGCGGCTGTCTCTTATCGCCGCGCGATATTGTTACATGAAAGATTTTACAATACACTTACTGGATTTCCGTCTCGGGGAATTAACTCTCGGCTCCGATATTTCATCTCCACCCACGTCGCCAACGATGGCTTTTAAGAGATTCTCTCTGTTGAAGATCAGCCGCTAATTATCGCGAACGATCGGGTTTTAACGTAATACGAGAGCACCATAAGTATCGCCGTAATTAAGGTTAACCCCGCGCGCGCTCGAAAGATATGGATCGAGAAAGTCCTTTTACGTCTTCCGTAGAAAAACGCGCCATAAACTCTCGTTCGATGATGTTAATAAGCGATTTTTCATAGCTGATGTGACCTCTTGAATAAAATTCCGAAAGTGTGAAATTGTGCAACTACTATAATTCAGAGATCGAGAGATTGTAGTTCGCGTGAATATCGTTTTAACACTTCGACTGCCACGTCGACATTTTTATTTACTTACATTTTATTTACTCGATCAGTAAAGACATCAGTGAAGTAAAAAACAAATTGCAGTAGAGTCAATAAACTATATATTGAAACATATATATTAAAAAAATAATAAAATTATGACTTTTATAGTTTAAATAAAATTATTGTAAAATTGATATAATTGAGTATAAAAGTCATATTTATATTTTTTTGTACACGCACAAGAGAGAGAGATATTATTTTATACAAACGTGTTTCACACACGTCTACACAATTTTTTGGGGGAAAATTTCAGTGTGGCAGTCAACATGTTTGGCTGCTTGAAATCGAAAAATTTCAGCAGAGAGAAAGTGCGTTTGTATAAAAAGATATATTAGCATCTTACTTTATTCGAGTATTGTCCAAGGTGCGTAAAGCGAATTTGACGCATTTGTTATTAATGTTATTTATGAATAGAAGGAGGTGATACTTTTCTCCGAGAAGTTACAATCGCGCGAAAAGTCTACGTTACAAATTTGAAAATTTTTCCGCGAAATATAATTCGAGGCATTGTCCGCGTTGTCATCGCGAAGACAACCTTTCATTTCGATTCGCAGCGATAAACAAATCGGAATTACAAAGAGGGAGGCAGTACGCGAGCTTGCATTTTCGCTCGTACCATTATTTTTCATAGCATGTTTATTTCACATTTTTGTGAGATCCGACGCAGCAAGGGAGTCATTTACTATTGCCGCCCACGCGCTCAGCAGTGATTTCGAAAATTTACACATTTTGTTGCAACAGCGAAAACGGACACAATAGCGGCCTTCGTCTCGTTCATTTCCCGTTTGAAATTAATCTCTCAATCCGGATAAAAAGTTGTACAGTTACAATATTTTAGCTACACGCAGGCCTTTATTCTCGCCGCGCGCTTAGCACCAAGTTGCGTCCGTCAAATATCCTCGCAAACGGATTAAAATGCCTTTCTTTTCTTTTTCGCTTTTTGCTTTGTATTATTATTTAATTAATTGTATGAGTTTTGATCAAACAGTTGGCGCTAAATAATCGGCAAAAATAACGGCCGTGAACGCTTTACGTGTGTGAAGGACAAGCCGTGCGTCAACGTAAGCGTCGCGTGCGAAATTCAGCGTATTCCTAAAGATCCATGTCTCTGAGTAGATTTTCACTCAGGTTGTTCTTCTTGTAAATTTATATTTTGCGCGTTTTCCGCAAAAACAAAAAAAAAAAAAAAAAAAAAAAAAATATCGTTAAATTTATACCTAAGATATAATACACTCACCTAAGACGTACCTGATGATATCTTTGTAAAAATTTCCCTACCACGCCACGGGAGAGAGATAGAGAGACAGATTGACAGAGAGTGAGAATGAAAGAGAGAAAGGGAGTGAAAGAGAAAGATATAAAGAGAACAGAGAAAAAGAGAGAGAGAGAGAGAGAGAGAAAACACAGCCCTCTCGCAAGAGAAGAAAAAAAATGTTGACGGAAACCCGCTCTGTAGATCCTACCCTTTATTCTCCGGTTTCACTCGCCGGCGTCGTCGAGCGAGGAGAAACGCTTTGCGGAAAAACCGCGACTGAGATTCCGAGAGCGCGCGCGCATTTCGTCAATATCACTCCATGACGTTTTTTATCCGATTCGGTGGACAATCGATCTCACGGTTTTCGCGGAATATTTTGATCTTCTCGATATCGTTGCGCGATTGCACGTGTCGCGAGACTGCCGCGTTGATCGCGAGCAATCTTTTCGCGAAGGAAATTCTGCGTACATGAAGAGATAATAACACAGCAAAGATCCGCAAGGGGAATATATTATATATGCAAAAATAAAGGTGGCTCCGTTTCAGCAATAAAGCCACTTTCGTGTTTTAAATTCACCCACGGTTTAAGCATGAATTTTTAAGTATATTAAAAAAATTAAAATATATACATTTCATTTCTCTCAAAATTGTATTTAACAATTTAGTTCGTAAAAACTTTTTTTTCCGGGAGATAGACTTTAGAAATATTAAAACAGAGAGGTGCGCGCAGAGATCGAGAGTTTTTTTCATTTGCGAATATTAACTTTATCATGAACTCCGTTTTAGCAATTTTCGCTTTATATGTGTATACTTTCGAAAAAACTTGGTGCGAATCTCGTCTCTTTCTTTTCCGCCGCCATCGCACGATTGTTCCGCGGAAGAAAATAGCAAACCGATAAAAACTTCACTCTAAGTAACATATACTATGCGCGTTCTCGGGTGCCTCCGGTTTAATCTCAAGGTGAGATTTCCAGTTAGAGATGTGGTGCACGCGATGGTTAAATTTCGCACCGTGGAGTTCTCGCACGAGCCCGTTGATCACTTCGCGATTCGGTCACTTGTACCGACGTCATTAAACCGTCGGTTTAATCGCGACTAACGTTTTTCTTCCGGAAAGTAGAAGTCGGGAGGTCATTTTCCCAATTATGCCAGAATTTGTTCGTTCTTTCGACAATCGCGTGCATGCGCGAACGTCGCGCGTTATTTACCTCGTTCCGACAACTCGGTCTTCCGAAAACTCGAACGGTTTTCGACGCGAACGAAAAAGTTGCGAGTTAATTTCAACGGCGGCGACTCGTTGAATTGATACGTAAATTCAGGAAATCCGCCATATTTGACACCGTTGCTCTCTGTGAATCGATAGTACGGCTAGATAAGTTCATCATCCGTCGAAAAATCGCGATGTTATTCGCTCGCGCCGCGAACCACATCAAAACACGAAGCGCGCACACGAATGCGATTTTGTATTCAATCCGCGAGATGCGAACACTCCATAATACATATTTTTTTTGTTTCACGGCTTTTTTTTATGGCGCAGAGCTCCGCCGTAGCAAATTCGACAAACATCTATTGTTCAATTACGCGAAAAAATAAAAATTCACATCGACAAGTGAAAATCGAGCCTCAAACGCATTTTATACGCGATATACGCACGCGGAAACATGATACGATACGCGCCAGCTGTTCAAATTTCTCTTTGGTGATCTTTGTATTTTCGATGTTTTCGAGGGAGAGATCTGAACCATAAATGCATCGCGCGCTCAATAAACGTGATATCAAACGACGATAAATGCAAACGGGGGGTGAAATAAAGCCGCGCGCGATTTGTCCGCGCGATATTACGCAACAGTCGGAAATATTAACTGTAATTCTCGAATTATTGCACGAGATGCGCGTTCAATAGTTCGATTTATTATTGAAAATACATTGCACACACAGAGGATTATTGATAGTTGTTTCTTGTACATTAGCTCTGTACATATTTCTGTCAAGTAGAAGTGGAAGAAATTGATCGCTCGCGTTTCTCTCTCAAAGCTCTCGGTTTTTTCTCGCGTGATTTGCTCTCCTCGCTCGTCTCGTTCGCGAGCATTCACGCGACAACTCTACGTCCTACGAGCGGGTTACTTTGGTACACGTGTTCGTGGAGGGGTGACCTGTGCGCGGACGATGACTACCAGTGATACCAGTTGATGACAGTGCCCGGCGTGCTCTCCGAACACGGATTGACGCTGCCGCACCATTTAGTCTCCTTCAGGGGCGGACACGGCAAGCCGCCCCGGCGCGGTTTTATCGTCACCTTCCGCGTCCTCTGGGTCTCGCCCACGCCGCAGCTGCGACTGCACGCGCTCCACGGGCCCCATTCGCTGACCTTGCAATCTCTCGGTGCACCTGGAATCACGAATGCAATTATTCCGCTCGAGCGGCTCTGTGGGTCCACGTCTAATCTAAGCTACGTGTGCGAGGAAATTCTACGGATGGGTGAGGCGATCCTCGGCTGAGACGAATGAGAGTCGAGCGTCCTCGCCTCGTGAATTTTGTCTTGACGGTTCTATCGCAAACGAGGTTAAAGGATCGTTCGGGATTTAATTGTCAAGACAGTGAATTTAAAATTAAAAAAATTGTAACGAGAGAGAAAAAGAGAGAAAAAGAGAGAAGGAAAAGCGTATTTTTTTCTCGTTTAAGTTTAGACAAGATGAATTCGAAGTGACTATAAATGTAGGATAATTAAATCAAATGTAGACTCGCGATAAAATAAGACAAATATCTCTTATTTTTCTTTATTCGTAATAAATAACAACAAGTACATACACGTTCCTTAATAACGATATAAAAAAAAAAAAAAATAATAATAACGGAAAGAGAGAAGAAAACCGGTCGGTTATTTATATTTTCGCAACAATGTAATAGCTGCGCACTACTATCGGATTAAACACGTAACACGCTCTGAGCGTTTGATACGATCGCGCGCGAGAAAAAGGGATGTTGCACATCCATATCGCATGGGAAAGCAGAACGACGAGCGAACGCGAGACAGAAAGTGCAGTGGTGGAGGACACAACGCGAATGCGAGAGACAGGAAAAAGGATAGCTCGCTAGGAGAGGAAGAGGGCGAAAGAGCGTGGAAGCGCGCTTTGATCATTTACGCGGGAAATATGGCTATTGAGAGCGCGCGCTCCGGCTTTTGCATTAGCTGCCGCCAATGAAAAACTGTAACGAGGGGATTTGTCCGGGTACCGCTTTCGTTGTGTGTGCCGTTTAAAGAGTTAATTAGAGGCTCGATTAGACAGCAAAAGCGAAGGTTCCGCGAAGGATCGGAAAACATTTTCAATTATGTCTGTAATCATCGGATTATATCGGTGATCAATATATAGCAGCGCGGCTATATCGATCGTATGTCGCACACGTGCGTAAACTCCGTCGATTACTACATCGGCGTCTTTTCACCGTATTCCGAATTCAGAAATGAAAGAGTCGATATTGCGATACTTAAAATTACTTTGAGCAAATTATTATCGTAATTAACAGATGCAGAATAAAAGTTTGCACAAAAGAATTTAATTTAAAATCACTGGGATTTAAAACGATCAACAATTCGAATATTTTCGTATACTCACGTATTCTAACTCGTTTGCCCTTGGTCAAGCCGCGATGTTTCATTCTGAATCTGTGCTGACGTTGATCCGCCAAATTGGTCGCGTTGCCCGCGTACGAGAAGGCGTCGGCGCCGCTGCTCGTCGCGTTCGCCATCTTCCTCTGTATGTCCTCGTAGATCTGCGCCTTCTGCGCGTCCGCCGTTTGCCTGTACGTCTGATAGTACGGCCAGTCGGACTTGCCCGTTTCGCTGTATCGCGTTTTACCGTCGGCGATCTTGGACGTACGTGGCACCGGAGTCGCGGCCGCGTATCGCGGCCTTTGGAGCGCGTACGACGAGGCGATGCTGCTAATGATCGCCGCTTTGTTGTCGCGCGGAACGTCCGTCACTACTTGCGGGCCGCTTCCGGTTGTGCTCCAGTATCTGAAAAATTCGAAGGATTTTTCATTTGCGCGCGTACATATTGTTATTAATGACGCACGCGAGATATTAATCTTGAGTGGTCTCAATGTTGCAGTTCGAAAAAACTTTGAATATAAATTATCTAATTAAAACGGAGAAGAGAAGAGAGATCGAAGATTTTAATTTAAAATATTCAAAGATCAGAAATTTGATTTTGGCACTTCGTGCAATTATACATCCACGGAAGATATCACGTGATGTGTACAATGGTAAACCGCTAGGCGCATAATTCAACTTTTGGACGTTTTATTTATTTATATATGATTATCATTTGTTATGTTAATATTATTCGCCGATAGTACTGCTCTGTTGTTTGGACGCGCTCACGGACGCGCGTGTGTTTTGACGGACGTATCGTAACGCGAATCGGCGAAATTTCCATTACTGTCCCGTCCATAAACTCGCAATCAATACCCGATGAATATACATGCAGTCAGTCGATGCGGTGCAGCGGAACGCCGCAGTGTAGACAGCGCCTAGACAGTAATAAGTTGGACGAGACTGTTAGGTAGCAATTACCAAATGGAACTGGTCAGGTATTAGCGGCGGGACTGAACTTGTCGGACGCCATTTGCTAAACACGTACGTGGTGTATGTATATATATAATATATATATATATTTATATAAAGCCGGGATAATACCCGGCAACGACGACGCTCTGCGCGAAGTTGAAAATTAATTATTCCGCAACGCGGGAAGGTAAAATCCCGCGAATTTGCAAATGACAAAAATGCCCCGAGCTCACGCGCTCAATTTGTCGACGAATTAATTTAACCGACCGAATGTTACAATTGCCGAAGCGGCAACTTACGCTCCAATTATGACTGTGAATCGAATAAATTTGCATATCACAGTCATGTGTGTGTCTATATGTATATATATGTATATATATATATATATATATATATATATAGAGAGAGAGAAAGAAAGAGAGTGCTTACCAGGTTATAATTAACGTTAATTTTACGCTTTTTATTTTTTATGCGCACAATAAAATATATAATATACATATATTATATATTGTATGTATTAAACATACGTATATTTAATATATAATATTTAATTACAATGTTTGGATTCACTGAACGCGCTAAGTGATGCATCGAGACTGCTGCGATCGAAAACGTGCGGCTTGTTCGAAATTTTCGCCGCTCGAGAAAGCTCACAGGAGCAAAATCGGTCGGTTCGTTATGAATCCCGTCTCCGCACACAAACGCTCGTCCGTGAGTTTTCGTCGATTGTACGTGCAACTTCGACGAATCGAAGCGAGGCGTATGGGCGCGCGAAAACAATTTCGAGAATTGATTTACGGTTGGCATGTGGTACACATAAGAGAGCCCGAATCAAGAGGGTTGCGCTTGTTCGGACAGCAGCAGCGTGTATACTCCCCGAAACTTGTGTGTTTCACTGCGGACGGAAAACTTATTCACCGTACGCTTCGTCCGTGTTTCTGTTTCGCTCTTTCTCCGATTCGCGATCCCGTCAACCGTGGAAAATTCGCGCTCTGTACGCGCGGCGTTCGCGGCGAGATGTCGTTTTCGCTGTGTAAAAGCGTTTGTTCCCGCTTTCCCTTTCTCTCTCTCTCTCGCTCGATACCGATGATCCAGCCGGGATTTTGCGTCTCTCGGTTACGTGCCGCCGGTGACATTTGCAATTTAATTACTATCGACGATTTATCGAGAAAATGTGCAATCGGTTAGAAAATTGTGTTTAATTACATTAATCACAAATAACAATTGTAATTTGTGACCCAATTAAGCAATTACATTTTGCAATATGTAAGCAATGCATATGCATATAATCGGCGCGCATACATCTATCAGATCGCGCTTACGAAACCGGAATTGTCTAATTATAGCGATTATTCTCTAATTATGAATCTCATTGTTCCATTTGTGCGGTCCGAGCATCGTTTGAATAAGATAAAATTACTCCGTATGTACATTCTCTCGCACATACACATACATCGCAATAATAATATTTGTTAATCCCGTGTAGCCGCATAACTTTGACGGCATCGGTTTTATTTTATTTTTTTATTTTTTGCTGTCACCTCAAAATATTTCTCGCTATGATAATTCAACGTGAAATGTTACTTGTTTTTAACTAGTAATTAATTTATTACTCCCGACAACGTCTCATTGGCATTAAAAACACGGCGGCGCGACTCGTTTAGCATAATCGTATTTTCCGCACGATAATTTGCATGTATGCAGATCTTGGCATAAGTTTACGTTTTTCTCCTACGCTTTAATATTCCTTTAGGAAGTTCCGTGGTTCGCGGCCGGTTACGTTAAGCGCGCTGAGTGCCGCGGCTTGTAGGTCGACATAACTTTTTAATTAAACTGACCTACCATTACTCTGCCGCTGTCAACCGAAAAACCTAAACGAATCCCGCGCGAGGAACTTTGCTCCCAGGCGGTGGAAAACTTGCCGTCTGATTGTGCACCGGGCGGAAAAGTCATCGTCTTAAACTCCGCGGTCGACCCGCGCGAGTGTCAACAATCGAGGATCGATCGGGGGGGTTGGCGTTTACCGAGCGGCAGCACGCGAAACTCGACTACTCGCGAACGACTCGAACGTGGAGAATTTTACTCGCAGGAAATCGAGGAGCTATGTTCGGTTCTTAATCGGCGACACGACTCTCCATTCTTGTTACACTCCGAACCGGGGCTCGTGTAACGACGTCGTCTCCGCCGATTATGGTCACGTCGCGGGCCCTGCAGGAAGTTCGGCAAAGTAGGGTAAACACAGTATATAGTCGCTGGCAATCAGTATAGTTACAGGCGTGGGGTGAAGCACCGCAGGAAATTGTCTCCGAACGTTATTACCTTTACTTCATAACTTCATTCGAGGGGACGTCTTTTGTCGGAGCGTTGAAAAGCGATGTTCCCAATCGCTTGAAAATTTCTTTAATTTTTCGAACTAATACTTCGACGAGAAAACTCGCTATTACGACATCTCGCAGATTAATAGTTACTTCCATGGATTTGTCACTTCCTCTCATATATAAAAGTCCTTCTTAAGTGCATAAAGCATCTAAAGTTTCGCGAGCGTTTTGAATCACAAAATGTATTTTTTATTCTACACGAAAAGTGTATTAGAGAGCTTGATAAATGTTAATTTTCTGACAAACACGAGCTGTTTCTTAAAGTTAACAATAAAAACCGTTTAACAATGAACAAATGACGACATCGACGATAAATCACGATTTCCCGAACGATAATACATTGTATCAGCTCTCGTTCAAGACGCCTCTTCTCGCCTTCGTTGCGTGGTTGTTTTATATCGATTTTTCATTCTTCTCGCTCGGGGGCAGAAGAGTATTTGTTGCCCGTCATCTCAATGAGCCCGAAATAACCGATCGAAGCGCGCCTTTATCGCGCCGAAACTTATTGCTGGTCGTTAGCCTTTGTACGAAATCGGGAATCATTTTATTCCGTGACTTCGCGGGAGGAAAAAACACGGCCGCGTGTAATGCGCGCGTACGTATCTCTCTCTCTTCGAGAGTTTTGTCGAACGGAAGTCGATGGGATTGTTAACAACGACGATAATACGCGATAACATACAACACGCCCGGCTATTCGCGGGCTTTTACGGAAACCGCTTTCGCGGTTTTTTTATTTATTTCGTATCGCTCGCGCGCGGCGTCGGAATTTAAAAGTGATGGACTTAATACGTCTTTCCAGGACGAATGCGACACAATATGAACACCGGTGAATTAATTGCGCGCTAATGTGTGTGCTCGCATTTGACAGACCGGGGAGAGGGCGAGTGAGGGGATGGAGGGACTTTGAGCGTTAATGCATGCATGTGCGCGTCGCGTTATTGGTCTCGGATTTTACCTCCATTGTGTGACAGCGCGCGCGATACGCGTAACATCCATTATTCCGTAAGCCAGTTCCCTTTTTTGCCCGATACAATTTTTCGGGTGTCCGCGCGAAACGCTTATAGTCGTCGTCGAAATCGGTCAAAGAGTTTCTCGATGAATTCGCTATCGGTTCGTTTGGGTAGCAGCGATTCGTTATCCGCGATTTTCGATATTATCGCGCGCTTGATAACAACGCAGAAAATTTAAAGTGCAATTAGAATCTCTGGGCGAAAAGAGATTTTCGGAACAACGCGTTCGGGAGATTCACGATATTGTTCAATATATACGAGCGCGAACTATGGCGGAGATTTTCCAACATACTCCGCAGCAAGACCATTTACATTTGGATTATGCAAGCTGTTCCCGCAGCTCGGTTCCCGCGCGGGATTATAACGAGACTCCGTGCGAAATGTGAAAAAAAAAATGGTTTTCGGAAATGTTTTATTGCAGCACCGAGTAATAGCTGTGGTGTAGAAAAAAAAAAAAAAACAGTTTATATTTGCCGTAATATCGTCGCGTGAATATTCGAGCGAGCGGCGTCATTACCATTTGATAGAACAGATCGAGATTCCGGAGTGGCAGGATGTGGATTTGAAACATCGGCGGCGGCGGCGGAGGCGGAGGCAGCGCGTCTCGTTTTACTTTCATTTCTTCGACGTCGCGTGCGCTGAAAAATGCGCGCGCGGAAAATAAATTACCGGCGGCGGGAAATAAATTATCGGGCGCATTACGATCGTTCCGCGTGTTCGCGACTCTTTCTCAGGCTTCTCTCCCCGTCTTCTCCCCGCGAACACAGAGACGGCAAAAGGGATGCAATGAACGATACCGTCTAGGCACGTCGTTCGTTACAGTTACTTCTTGTTACACTCGGGGCTCCGCTCTATCCAGCAGTAAATTCATTGGAACGTGCTGTATGCCGCGGCTCCACAAATGGCACTATTACTTGGACCGCGATGGGGATTTATACGTGGTTAGTCGCGCGCGCGTGCCTTTCTTGCGATGCATTCTCGCGTCCCCTCCTTGCTAATTAACTTTATGACCGCGCGCGCAAAAGGGCGTGAACCACACTACGCGTCGTGACGCACGCGAATTTCGCGTTACTATCGAATTCGCGGGAATTCATCAAGCTTCTATTCTCTGACGTGCGTGAAAAACGTGCGCCATGTTCTTCATGGAAGTAAAACATAAATTTCTGACATTTTTCCTAAGCACGGAAAACTATAAAGTTTGTTATCTGTTTGGCTTTTCTACGGAGCGGCATGTTTTCAAAATGCATCCTGACATACGGCGCAAATTTTGCGCCATTTGTACAGGCAAATATAATGGAGTACGGAACGCGAGAGAAATGTTTCTCTCAACGCGCAATGCAGCATGTGTGTGTGTGTGTGTGTGTGTGTATTTTCGTCTCTTTTCGATTTATATATTTATACATTTTAATGAAACATATGTAGAACTGACCGCGTTCTGGCGCATATATATAGATATATACAAAAAATGCAGCGCACACATGACAGTTTTTATTTTGATTTATTATATTATTCCATCTCCGAGCCTTCGGCAAATTATTTGCCAGAATCGAAAACTATTCACTTGTTTGTTTGTTTGCGCCGATCTATTGATACATTCGGCGTGTCACGATGTTTCTCGCAGCGAAATATATTCACGATGACAATACGCAAAACGTGTGTACACGTATATATATATATATATAACGTTTCGTTAATATGGAAACAAGTTATACGGAAATAACACGATTGCGCGAATTATTTGTATATAAAAAAAAAATGCAACATTATTTCCTAACATTATTCATTGTGCCGTGGAGCGAGTAAAACGCGCGATTTCAAACGCAAAAACTTTTAGCTAAATTGAAATATTGGCCGAGCTGGGTTTATGCTTTTATCGCTAATTCACAGTTATTTGTC
This sequence comes from Pseudomyrmex cubaensis, assembly GCA_014825685.1. Lineage (NCBI taxonomy): Eukaryota > Metazoa > Arthropoda > Insecta > Hymenoptera > Formicidae > Pseudomyrmex > Pseudomyrmex cubaensis. The sequence goes on from QVOA01001661.1 coordinate 25,947, forward strand.
TCTATTGATATATCCGAATCAATATAAAACATCGCATAATAAATTTCGCGTAAAAACATCATCTCTTGTTATCGTATAAGATTAATTTTTAGTTTTAAATATACTTTAATATAATAACGACATTAAAATAGTATCGAATGATTGTAAAAGAGAGAAAGAGAGAGATGTTGCATATCTCATTTTCTGACACTGTATCTCTGTAATTATTTCATCTACTTAGATTATTCTCCAACTATTTCCCTCGCATGCACAGAAATCGGATCAACGGTTGTCCGGTGTAATGAGATATATAACATCATTGCCACGGTCGCGTTGTCCATTTCGAGGCAATCTCGGTTCCCGTACCGTGAACTAGGAAATGACCCAGGATAATCCCGGTCGTAAGATTTAATCTTTCAAGACGTAAAGCGGGAAAATAGAAAGATCGCAGCGGGAAGATCGTCGCGAAGTAGGGCACTAGTGGAAGGCGCGACGACATCGACACGGCGGCACAGCCTCGAAGGCACAATAGCAATTACCCAGAAACGACGATCGCTCCTTGCCGAATGGCCAGATAGCGTCAAATGGAATCGAATCTGCGGTAACGTTCCGAAGAGATTGGGAAGCGGCGGAGATCGATCTCGAGTGTCATCGAACGTAAAGCTTTATCGATCTCTGTCAGCCGGATATTGCATGGATAAGGATACGAGAGGCCTATGTAAACGCGGTCTTGACTCGCGATCGGTTGCCGAGATCTCTCATGTGTGTATCGATTCGATTCTGTCCTCTCTCGCGACATTTGCGGCCTTTTGCCACGCAATTTCGATTGCTAACGTGTCGATTATCGGGTTTGTGAAAAATGCTCGTCAACGCCTGGATGATTGAAAAAGAGCAACTTCAGAAACTCTGCTGCTACTTTCGATCGAAGCCGCGTAAGTTTTTGGTGGCAAGATTTTACAAAAGTTTTCCGGCAACAAACACAAATTCTCTTGACGTGTTTGATGTCAAAATCGATTGGTTCTTGAACGGAAATATCGGTGAAAAAGAAATAAAAGAGATCGCGAGTTATACGTCGTTTCGTTTTGAATGGTGTTTTGGCGCATTTGATTCTACCGGCTCTTTGTTGCGTCAGTAACGGAATATTGACGTAAGAAACGCAAACATAAATTTGATTTCTGCCGATAGGACATGATAGAACGGGCGGAACATGGCGAAGCGTCATTTGTTCGGCAAATTGTGGGAATTGGCGCGAGCGCGAATACGGTTGCAATGTATTGATAAAAGATATTGCGGCAGCTTTTGACAAACACCACAAATATTCGAAGCGAATCGACTCGTCGTACCTTGATGAAAATATAATCGAACGTAAAAGTTTTCCGTCAATATTTCGCGTCTCGATATTTTTTCAAAAGAAAGAAACTTTTTTCCGCGACATTTTTTGCACTCTACGGTAGTGAATATTTAATAGAGAAAACTCAATTTTTTTTTTGTTTTTAAAAACTCGTAATTGTTTTATGAGACGTTTTAATGTGTAACATGTTGATCGCGTCGGGTTTTCAAAAAGAAAATATATATTGGCGCGCGCACTTGACGTTTTTCAAGTTCAAATTTGCGATAACCGCGAATAGGCAATTTTTCTGCGCCCAAATATTGTCCGCCACCTGCGATAATATTTTGCCGCTCGATCAGCTTGTCGGGAAAAATAACCCCTTTATTTTCCCAATTTTGTCCGACAGCTTGATCGAAATTGGAGGTCATGAAAATCTCGCCGCAGCGACGTCCGGTGCCGGAATAAAACAAGTATAAAACACGGGAGCGAAACGATATAACGGGGCCGCGTTATAACGTTATACTTTCAGGCTTCTCTCTACTACGTGCGTTTCGTCCGGGTGTGTGTCCGATGTTTCTCGTCGTTCTGACATTGCCGCGAGTTCCGGGCCGGATATTACGGCGAACCGCCGCGCCGGACGTATCGCAGAAATTGTCGCGTATCACGACGTCCGCGGAAAGTAATACCATAATCAGCCGGTGGACGTCGAACCGACATTGCCAGCCGATCGCGATGCAGAAAAAGCCGTTCGACTCCCGGTGAATTTTATTACACTTTTACGGCGTGCCCTACACCCGATGCAGGAAAGATAAATACTATTCAGGACGCGAATACACACAGAAACATATATACGAAACGCGCGCAATGTCACGCGAATAACAGCCGAATGTGTCGCGGATGGCAGATAAGATGGCGGGGTTTTATTCAGGTTGGAAAACATCGGATTTACGGCGATTTTCACTGCGCTTTTAATGCAGAAAGCAAGCGTATGTTGTGTCATGCGCTTATCTACACGTTGTTGTTTGTTGTATAAAAATTAATTCACTTTGAAAAATGTTCTTCTTCATAATATTTTCTATAGGTTTTTTATTTTGTGTAATTACGTAATTACGGAATTTAATTTCACTTCTGTGAAAAAAAATTACTTCGTTAAAGCAGCACATCTATCGGCCTCTAGAAAATTATATATATTTTAACGTGGCTTTTCCGCCATAGATTTCGATGAAACTGATCGAGTTGTTTACGATATTCACATAAATATTTATTTCCGGACTCTCATCTAAGTTGATGAAAGTCGTCGACAATTTACTTTTCATTATGATAAAAGTCCTTCGCTGACGATGTCGAACAACTTCAAAGTTGAAGTTCAAAGCGAGCTTCCCAGGGGCATCTCGCAGCCAACGACGACTGCAAGAAAACGTAAGAACGTCGTCATCGTGCGTGTAGCGCGTATATAATGTCGCATCAAAGTAATAAGTTTTCGAATCGAGGCAATATCGAGGCAGAAAAAGCGGGGTTCGATACACAACGACGGGGATCAGACGCGACGGACATATATATAGTATCGTTATTGGTATTCAATGTGTGTATCGACTGCGTAGCCAATCCGACTAGCTGCGTTTCACGATAAATTGCATTTGTGGCTTCAGGGTATTCCGGGTCGGGCTGTTTTGATAAACAAAACGAAAGAATATTAGTCTCTTCATTGCGTACAGTATTTGCTCTCATCATCAATTAGCTACTGTGTTGCGCTTTTTACCCTTTAACACGTTTCATGCTTTTATATCAACTATTTTTTTAAGGAACAGTCTTACAAACAGATATATGTGTACGTATAAAAAAATATGCGCATTTTAAAATTTTAAATAAATGAGAAACAATTTAGAAAATGTATTTATTTTTTACGCACGCGTCGCGCGCATAGAGATATTTACAAACAAAACAGAAGAGTATTTCTAATCTCAAAAGAATTTTTTCTGTGCTTTAAATGCGTTGTGGCTTTATATTACATTATTCCACATTCCGCTTGCGTAATTATATCTACTTCATTATTTATAATTATTTTTGTATAATTTCGAATACATATTTCAAATTTTCTACATACAAATCAAAGAGAGAATTAATCGTAATTAATTTTATATTGCATTTAATTTTCAATTAAAATTACGTGTAAATTTTGATTATTATGTAATCAGTAAGCCGTAGGAATTTAATGCGTCGAATTGATAAGCGCAAAATTAACATAATCATTTATTTACATATTTTGCGATTTCTCGGATGAGGGAATTTATTTCGGTTCTGGAAAGTACAAACGTTTTATGTTTGCGCGCGGCCGCCCGCCTCCCGGGAAAAGTGCGGCCTTAAAACATTCCCATAAATTCTCCTTAAACTTTTATTCCCGTGCAATTGGGACGAGAGGTGTTAGCAGTAATTCACAGTTTGCACTTCGAGCGTGTATTAGGAATAAAAAGCAGACAGTTTTATTAAAGTTAATTGAAGAAACTTGAGGGATGTTGCCGGGACGAAAGTGAGAAGTCGTGTTTCCCGCGAGTGAGTTTTCCTCTTCGTGCATCAGCGATGTTTTCGCTCTCTATTATCGCGCGAAACGCGTTGGTCTTGTCAAACGTCGCGGCAAGCAAGTCCGGTAGTTTTTTTTTTTTTTTTTTGAGTGCTACACATCGCGGGAAGAAAACTCTCTCGCGATCTTCGTGCAAAAAACCTCTCCATTTCGACAGTCGAAGAGAAAAGGAGCGCGTGTTTAGTGAAGGAATCTCGCCGGAAGACACGAAGGGCTGTCTCAAAAGGGAACAGTTCACTCGCGTAAAGAGAGCGATGGAAGAATCTCTTCTCGAGCGTGATACGTACAGGATCTCTCATGTGAGACGAGAGAAACGCGAGTAGTCAATAGTAGTCGATAGTAGTCAGTACGGCATCGGTCACTGAAAGAATGAGGTTCGTCTGCAAACACACGTGACGCAGAAAACGGCAAAGTGCAGTGACCATTGGAGACCGAAGATAAAACTGTCAAAAATTCTCTTCGCGTTTTTTCGGGATAAATATATTATCTCTTTTTGCGTATTAATTATAATAGAAAATGCGCTATTTTAACGTTGTCATAAGTTCGTGGTGTATTTTATTATTCAAGAAAAATCTTTTTACTCGCGACGTTCTCAGTATTCTCATTTTTCCAAGTGTATGGACTTTTCCTTCTGGAGTATCTCGACGGGGTATCTGACAGCATCGGAGGCACGTTTGCTTTAAATATTTGTCGCTCCGCTCTTTGAGCGAGAAGCTCGCTGCTAGAAAGATGACGTTTCGAGCGGTGCGCTGCATTTTGCCCGTGAAATTCTATGATTTTCCGCGCACGTTTGCTTTTCGACTCTGTTGCGAGAGAGCGAGAGAAAGAGAGAGAGAGAGAGAGAGAAAGAGCGAGCGAAAGAGACGGACGCGAGGAATCGGTTTCGCTCACGGTCGATGACGCCATTTCCAAAATTCGATACCGATATTCGCACATTGTCGTCGATTTTCACGGAATGGAATACGCTTGACACAGCTGCGTCCATTGAATACATACTCGTCACTTACGCGACCCTCTCATCTCCGAGAAGCGGGCGCTTACTATCTGCCGATTTTATCGATCTTAAAAGTTTCGAATGACGTGCCCGAACTTGAAGGGAAAGTAGACGCAGCTGTAGGCGTAACGAGCTGACTTAAACTTTGAAATTTTTTTCTCCAACTTTCTCGTCTTATTATGAGGATTTATGAGGTAGTGATGGTCTTCCGTCTCCTTTTTCACCGAATCTTATTGTTAGAAAAATAAAGTGATATTTGAGCGAAAAGTATTTATTATTAGAGACATTTCTCTGTTATACGAGCCATTAATACACCAACGTTCTAAAACTTTCAGTAAAGATAATTACAACTGTTTTTTTTTTCTGATCAATTTACGAAAACAAAATCAGCAAAGCGTCTGACAAGAAAGAGACACGTAAAAAGAAATCGAGAGACGTGACAGCTCTTTGATTTCAAAGTTCGCTTAGCAAACACGCGACAAAGCGCGATTTGTTACTCCCAGCAGTTTCCCGGGGAAATGCACGGGAGTAAAAAGTTGAACGTGGGCAAACGTGGGCGAGAAGCGAGGGATGAAAAAGTCTCGGGGATGGCCGGAGAGAGACGTACCTGTATCTCTGGGTGTCCATTTCCCTCCGTTCCTCTGCTATGGCCTCGTTTAGGTCCCTGTTCGGATCGATTCCTCTGGGAGCCTCGCTGTTCGCTTGCAGATTGTCGTTGCTGACGAATTCCACCTCGACATCGTCTTCGTGGTACGACTCGGTCAGGGTGTATTCGCGTAGCTGAAACAACAACAGAACGTGAGCACGCTTTCAATCAGCGCTTCGCCACCGATCAAATAAAAAAAAAAAATAAATAAATAAATAAAAAATAAACACAAAAAAATAAAAGCAAAAAGATATATACATATATATAAATATATATAAATATATATATATATATATATATGTCGTTTATTTCTCCGTACACCGAGAAATACGGCCGTGCTTCATGCATATTTATGAGCGACGGGAAATAAACGTACTCTTCGAGAATTCATAAGCGTTCCGTTTCGCTTCACGTAACCCGCACGCGCGCGGATTATGCTCGACGATACACTCTAGCGCTTAAATACCGGCGTGCGGATTTGCGAGCGGCACTTCATTTCCGATTATCCGGCATATTTATTGCAATCGTATATGAAATTCGCGCAGCTTTCTCTTCGGTTTCGAGTTGTTTCACTTTATTTCCTTTACTCGTCTATTCTATCTGTTACATTTCGAAGTGTTAATGTGTCGCGCGTATATATCGAAAAGTGAGATTGATTTAATTAAAAAAAGAATCACTGGAAGGATTATACTGGAAGTGATAATTGATATTTCGATTTTTTTTGAGTCTGTGCGCTAATAAATGAGAGAGAACTTTGATTTTTACTTGTGTGATTGTTTTCTTCGTTATATTATATTTCTTTACGTGAAGAACACTGTTTTCTTGTTGCACTTCGCGCAAGAAAATATATGAGTGTTTCGGATTCGTCACACGTTTTCATTTGCAGATCTCCTGAGTAACTTTCCAGAACGTAAACGTAATAAAAAATTAAAAGCCAGTTCTAAAAGTTCCAGGATTTAATAAGAGGCGCAAAACGCCAAGGCATAAGAATGTATTATATATATATATCTTGTTCTATTTAAAGATTAAACATTGACCGAGTATCTTCCCTTCTTTTTAAAAAGTAGTTGAATTTTTTATCGCCGTAAACCGAAAGCCCCTTTCTTTTACGATGAATTTTAATAAATGAGGATACAGATCTTCAGCAGCAGTTGCTAAGAATCGACCGACAGAAACTTCTTGAACGTAATTTACAATTTTACGTGAGATAAAATTTTCCGATAGCGTTATTGTATTTTTCCTCTATGTTTAAGAATAAATAATAAAGTTTGCGAATCCTTTCTACATACTATAAAAATACTGTGTTATATGTTACAAAAGAATTATACACACGCAATACTTTTTGATGAGTTTTATCTCACGTGAAAATACAATTTGTCAATGACGCGCGGTAATCGCTTTTATTTTTTAAAATACACGAGAGCGCTTTGTAAGATAATTGCGACTTCATTTTGTCAGCGAGACAAATATACCGAATTAGGCGACAACACATTAAGCGCATTGTCGACTTTCTTTTTAAAGCATCGTACGGAATGATTGGTGGTATTTAAGGTGCTTTCGTGTTGCAAGTAACGTTACGATTAATCACTCCCAGTGGCCAGCGGGGGTACGACCGAATTAAAGCCAATGAAACTTTATGGTGCTTTACCGAGCAACACTCCGCCGTTTTTCTCCGTTTGCTCTTTAGTCCGACTCGGTTTTTTATTTTTCCTTAAAATTTTGCGGAACGACAAATGCAGTTCTACAGTTACTTTGCTAAAACAAAGAAAAAACGAAAATAGCAGCATTGTGTAAGCCCGCCAAAAGGAGCATTTCGTATCTCATTTAAACATATATATTATGGTCAAAGCCCAAAATAATGTTTTTAGCATACTTCTCAATTTACGCTATTATCGCAGTGACAGATTATAGATTAGGTTGGGTTAAATTTTTACGGGAAAAAAGTGCAGGGAGAGAGACGGAACTCCTTTCCCGTCCACACGTGTACGTTTCAAATGTTCATTCAGATTGTGATTATAACATATGTACACATAAAGCCTTTAATAAGAGATTTATCTAAAAGAGAAAAATGAATACAATATTTAGTTTCTTTTTGAACTGAATTATACGAAGCGACTATATTTCTATTTGTGAACTCATTAATATCGCTAATAAATAAACACGACAAAAACACGAGAATTTGCTATAAACAGAGCGACATAATCTCAATGTATTTTTTAGTCTTTAATAAGAGTAAAGTATTACTCTAACGAGCATCTCGAGAAACTTTTACCTCGCGCGTTTGAAGCCGCTAATATCGGTCATTCATTCTTAATGAAGCTTATCGTTGCGCAAACGCGCGTCTCGCGAACGAATTAATAATATATTGATTTTCTTTTAGCTAATAAAAGCTCCCGTGACTATAGATAAAAGGCGACATTTGCGCCTTTTATTTTATCCAGCGGGATAATACCAAAAAGAATTCATAATCAGCGCTATTACGATAAAACTTTCATGCGGAACTTCGGTTATTTTAAGCAACTCGTTTTCTGGATTATATCGACGCTGTTATGGAATTAATTGCCTTATTCTCCACTAATGGATGTTCAGTTTAATTATTCGACATACTTTTCTTCTGATAAATTACCGATGCTTTTTTTCTTGTTTAACGAAAATAATTACTTATTCTAGCAACGAATTTTTTTTTTTACTGCGAATTAAATGTGCCAATATTTCTCGTTGTTGAATCTCGATTTGCTTTTGAAAAAAAAAAAATCGAATGGCAAGGCTACAAAGATTCGTTTGTCGGCGCACAGTCTTTAACGTTTTCATCTTGTCGGTGCGGAACTTTGAAATTGGAGCGAGCGTTAATTATTGTCTAATTAAACGTCGCGTTTCGAGCGACAGCTTCTAATCGTGTTTCGGTAATCATTTTGCAAAATCCCCACGACGGCAGCGTTGATTCTATTCGCGGATGGAGAGCTAAATCAATAAGTAGACGCAAACTAGGTAGCGCGTCGCGTAAATGTTATTTCTCAACCCAGCAATACGGCCTGTTACGTATTCTTCATGATACGGCCACGGTACAGCGAACAATGCAAAAATTGTTTAACACAGCTGTCTGTTTATTGAGACACGGTAATTGATTTGTTGAGAACAATAAAATTTTCACGTACGCGAGAACAAAAAAAACAAACAAAAAAAACGTATACAGATTGTTTCGTGAATGAGGATTGATGAAATAACAGAATTCTGGCCGCTGTTTTCGGTATGAAATTTAATATCCGTAGATTCTTGTTTTATAGAAAATTGTAAAATGCAGCAGAATAAAATGTTTCAAAGCCTCTCTCTCTTTTTCTCTCTCTCTCTCTTTTGCTCTCAGTATTTATAAACACGGTCGCGTTAACGACGGAAAATAAGACGGCTATTATTTGCGGCAATCGTATATATAAGTGGGCCAATTTGCGTGATGTGAGATCAATAACTAAAATCGGATTCTAAGCTCTACCTTGTCTGTCAGATATAACCACGATCCACGATCTCTCGCACGGAGAGTTCGGCAACTCGCGGGAAACACGCTGAACTATAATAACAGTCCAATTAATAGCCTCTCGAAACCTCTACGTGGTTTCTCAATTAATTCAGACGATAACGTATGTACGTCTCTTTCGGGAATGCTGAGCAATCGAGTGGGTTCGTTACGATCGTTAAGTGCGACATACATGTTTATAGCTGGCAGTCGGTGAAAAAAAAGTGTGTCATTGAGTTTCATCTTGCGCGACTCGTGTCAAACTATTGTTTTATCTTAATGTCTCTAATTTTTGACGTTAAATAACGAAACAAATTAAATATGTGTGTGCGTTCGAAGAAACAATTAATTTTTATTTAAGAATTATAAAGTGTATTTCTCTTCCTCTCTCTGTAAAAAGTTGAATATATTTTTTAAGGCAAGACTTTTCATTGTTGGTTACTGTAAGGGCGCAAACACATAAAAAAAAAAATTGTCTGCGCCAGAAACAAAGAGCTAATTATTTTGCGGCGTAACATGAATTTACATATTTCTCTCTTTTGAAGAAAAAATACCCGCAATAAAGAATGTGCGTTTTACATGGAGTATTTTTATGAATACTTTTGTCTCTTCAAAATGTAAAAAAATGTAATTTATACTTATATTACTGTTCTTTCCTTTTCTTACGCGGTTGGATTCTTTTGAACACATATTGACAAACACTGACAAAAGTGTTCTTTTTAGTCGCGTTAAGAAAAAAAAAAAAAGCAAATAGCTGTTGCGCTCCATTTCTGTTCTTCGCACTTGTGCCTTGATTTCTTGCATGCATTCGAGCATAACGATGTCAGCAATTAGCTGCGATTGGCATTCGCACAGGCCGCGTGATACAAACGTTTATGACCCGCGGGGATCGCGGCGGCACGTCAAACCCGCGCTCGATTCGAATCACAGAGGATTTGCAAATCTAATTGAAAAAGCTGGCAATCACGCGGTGAGTCGACGTCGTTTAGGGAAATAGCTCGATCTCTCGAGCGCGGTAAAATATAGAAATAATATATCGCTGGCTCCTCGCTCCATTAAAGCAGATTAATTCCGCGAATGACAAGCCGATTTTTCCGCGACAAAACTGTACGAAGAACCGATAATTTATTTTGTTCTCTGCCAAGAAAATTTCCGTTAATAGGGCGAAAATATCAGATCATTAGCGCGAATCCTGAAATCAGAAATAATTGATTTTCCGCGGAAAGCTAAAGTAGCTTTTATTTTAATTAACAAAAAACAAATATCGATCGTCTCTTTTGGTGATTCGGTTTGTTCAAGACATTCGCAAAAGCACTACAACGCGATGAAATATGTGCCACGGAGAGAACGTTTTCGTTTTACTTAAAAAAACCACTATTTTTATTCTGCTCTGCAAAAACATTGGCAATTGGAAATAATGTATATTCGAAAATAACACACTAAAATATTCGAAAATAACACACTGTGTTCTAGGAGAAGTTTGTACAAACGAACGATATTATTTTTCTCCGCACGCAACTTTGAACAAAACAAATTTCTCTCCTCTTTTCGAATTTGTTTTTCATGTAAAATCACCGCTTATCTCTCGGTAGTGCTATGTTCGCGTGACTCTCCCTCGTACAACAGAAATATTTATTTCCATCCTTAATCTATATGCACGCGATATTTATGCGCTTGCAAAATATTTGCTCATTGCACTTTTAACATCGCCGAGGCGAGGAAACATAAATACATATGTACGTACGTACGCGATGTTTGTTATTGTGCGGAGTATTAATAAACTCGGTATACACACACCGACTGTGTGTGTGTAAAATTACGTGTGCGTTGCCGCTGTGACGCAAGTAACAAATTGCCGCTGTAACTGCAAGGAAACGTATGCCACCTTGCATCTTGTAACGTTTGTGCCATCGCTCTCGCGCGCATAAATCAAATGTTGCCGCGCACGAGATAAAGAGCTCTCGCAGCGGGAGTGAAGAGCTCCGGGTCCTCGCGCTTTTCCATTAAACATCCGTATACGACTGTGCAAACGCCGCGATGCTTCGCTCTGCTTTACGGGATATTAATTGAATATTTTGCGATACGAAAGAAATGCGCGTTCTGCCATCGCTTGTTTGTGTCATTTGACATTGATGAACGCTGCAGGTTACTGCAGAGAGCGAAGAGGAAACTGAACAGCGCGTCAATAGAAAAAACAGCACAGGTAAATTATTTTACAACTGTTTTACGCGAAGATTTTTACGTGCGGTTTATCTCTTTCGTACCTTTTCATAGTAAATATAAATACGGGCATACAGCCCGCTTCTATGTGTACTATACGCCGTCGGTTGCTTCGATATGCTCTACACGCGGTCTGTCCGTCCCGCTCGTATCTCGGGAATCATTCATGCGACGTTTGCAGCACACGAAAAGGTATTATGATTTTGCAGCGCGAAAACTCGCTGTATTTCTGGCAATGTAATTCTCTCTCTCTCTATTTCTCTCTTCATCGCAGTTCGCATTATTCGCTTGCGGCGCTCATTCCCATTTTGTATCCGCGCGCGTCGCTTCCGTCACGGACCTGTACGCAGTGAGCGATTCCGAGGTGGTTCCGAAGCGCGGAATTGAAATCGTAACGACAACCAAAGTTACATCCCTCACTCTACTCGACCGAGCTCGACGTCCGTGCATTTCGAAGCGTCGAACATATACAGAGTGAGTGCACTCTCGGAAACTAACTCGCGCGCAGGTGATTTTGAGGCTGAACGGAAAGTGCAGTGACGGCGCGGTGAGAACGAGGAGAGGATATAGCCGCGGTGACAAGAATAATGCGACGCAAAACGAGAGAGAGAAAGAGAGAGAGAGGAACATTCGAAGCAAAAAGTCTCGCCGAACAGTGTGTTATCGGAAACAGTCACCCAATATAGATGTGTTCCAACGTTGAATATTATATAAAATCAGATACGTAAATATAACACGAGAAAAGATATTATAATTTTCTTCTATGGGAAATTAATAGGATTAAACCAAGGGGGTAATAAATCCGCGAGCGAGACAGGAGGGCGAGGGGTTGATAAAATGAGCGCACGGACCGTGCACGGGGAGAAGGGAGGATGCCGAGGGGAAGTGTCGCGGGATAAATCTCGCCGCTATTTACGTGGGGGTATATTTGTGCGTTCATTTGCCGCGGAGTCGAATGTCGCAGCCGCTCGTGAATGAGGGAGCCACGAAGCGAGAACGGGACAAGGGATGGGTACGACAAGGGTTGGACCGGCCGGGAATGGGCGTAAACACAATTTTGAAAATTTTCTCTCAAGTTCCCCTCGCGTGCAAACGACACCCGCCGTTCATTAGCGCTCCATGTCGTCCGAAACCTAATCTACGTTCTCACACACGTGCGTGCGACACGCGTAGGATCGATGAATCGCGCAAGACCGAACCCGGCGACGAGAAGGTCACTCGTTTATTTGCTCTAACTTGGATAATTCGCGCAAATTTACGCGATTGGATATTTTCGTTTGCAATTAAGTTTCCCTGGTTTGCAAACAGGATGCGATTTATTTCTCAGAGAGAAATGTGAAAGTGTATTTCCGTTTGAAATAATACTATCAGGTTTTTGAGCTTGAAACTCGGAAAATGTGAAAGTCGTGGAGTAGATTTTATCCCATACTTTTTAAGGTTACGATATAGAATATTATTTAATAGTGTTAAAAATATTATATAAAAAAATCTAACATATTGAGAAATCTACGTTTGATAAAAAGATATTATTTCTTTTCTATTTAAAAATCGAAAATTGTTTCTTCAAATCACATCGTTGCAATTGCTTCTGTGAAGAGATTTAATTATCGTCTATTTTTGTATGGTCGGATCTATATAATCGCGTCTCTCTATCAGTTTTCAATAAAAAAAAAAAAAAAAAACAAAAATTCTCAATAATTCGTTTTGCAATATAACATTTGGTTGTATTTTTGCAGCGGTTTTCACTTTAATCATTATCCGATTGCTCGAATTCGCTTAACTCAACTTAATTGTACTTTTTATATTTCTGTGTGTTCTCTGCTCATCGCAAATACACACACCTATACGCGTTCTACGGAAACGCGCGCCGATAATTCGCTCGCGTGTCAGACAGTGCGCTTGTAACCATGGAATAACATTTGAGTTAGTGGCGTTATTACTTCGCAAACAGTGCCATAACTCCCTGGATAAGCCACGCGTCTCCCCTGTTCTGTCTCAAACCCGGGGATAACTGCGCGAAGTTCTCGGCATCGTGTTTAGACGTCGCGTCATCGTACAGTCATACTGGGAATATGTAATTACGAATCATTTACTTAACATGAAAACAAACGACCGCTCTCCCTCTCCTATCCCTTTCCTCCTATATCTCTCACCGTAAATTTCTCGTAAGACACATCGAGAATCCGAAACCAATTTTCCATCTTTATGACAGCGCGCGAAACAAGGGGAGGAGAGACGGATTACGATGAGCAACAAAATGAGACGAGTATTTGTGCCGCCGCGCGTTTTGCGAGAAATGCAAATCGCACGCGCGTCCGCGACTTCTCAGCAATCGCATTTGCATCCGTAAGCTTGCCGTTTCTATTGGATGAATATGCGAATTTTCCCTGCGCGCGTTTCTGCATAAAACATCGGTTGTTGCACAATTCCCGATAGGGGGATAGGATGGCGAAGGTGATTGCCGCGCAGGATGTGAAGAATAATCCAGATTGTTATTAAAGTATTCTGCGACGTTTCGACACGGTCATCTCCGGGGGTAATCCGACCCTTCGGGCGAGCACCGCGTAGTCATTTGCATATTCGCGGAACGTGTTTTCGCGGATCGCGCGTAGATCGAAACACGGTCTCGTGAAGTGAATCTCTTTCTCTCTCTCGCGGAATCTCAGCGGAGAGCTTTTCGCGCGGAGCGCATTAAAACTCTCGCGATAAGTTTCACTCGACCGCTTATCGGAAACAATTCAAGTGCCCGGCTCGTTCGATTTAATTGACGGTATTGTATCGCGCGCGTCGTCCACGTATTTGCGTCAAGGCAATAAAACTTTTGGTGTGCGCGCGGCCGTCGTCTAAAAACGGCTCAGATAAAGTTAACTGCGAGCCGAGTTGGACACGGATCGTTTCGCGCAAACGCGCGCGCGATTTTCATTAGCACAGTTTGTTGCGGGGTCTCGTAACCGAGCGATCTCTAATGTAGAAGAATCGGTCGAAATGGAGAAAATAGGAAAGAAAGAAAGAAACGAGAAGAAAGAAGTAAAAAAAAAAAAAAGAAATAAATAAAGAACGTCACAGAAAATAGAGGAAACAAACAACGTGAAAGAAGCTCATCTTTCTGACTAACGAAAAAATTTGCTTTATTAGACTTTTTCACGCGCGCGAGCGAAAGTCACAGAATTGCATTCTTCCCAATTCTCACGTCTCTTAATTTCTATCGCAACGTTCCGCCGAGAATTAAAATATATTACAAAGTTCCGCTCGAGTCTTTCTTGCTCTAAACGAGCTGATTTCTTAAACGCGAGTTATGTTACATTTCACGTCGAAATTATCGAAAATATTTAGAGAAACAGAAATATTATTTGCGTTTGAACCATTTTTAAGACAGATTCGATGAGGCGGTTGAAGAGATTACAGATCGATACGAAATTTCCGATTCGAAGGCGCAACTTCACTTTCTTCGCGCGAAATTACACCCGAAAGCTGCGAGTGCATTAAAAGCCCATTTCGATCGACGTCTCGTCGATCTCCACGAAGAGAGTCGATCCATCATCGAACGTCTTTAATTTCGACCTGTCGTTGCGACGTAATTTCGCTCATAAAAGCCCTCGAGATGCGCGCGCGGATGCATTAGATTGCTCCGAGAATTCAGTTTTTTATTATTATAATTCTCTTATTACGCGAGAGATGTGACAATAAAATCGCGCCATATCGTATATTCAATATAAATCGCTCAATTTATAACAGTTTTGAGATTTCATTGCGTTTGAGATTTCGATTGCACAATAGTTCCGGAATGTGAGCTACCATCTTCGAGCTTAAAATCCGTCGATCGGGACGCAGCTCTCGGCATCTACGCGTCTGGCATTTCACGCGCTGCATTTGCGACGTAACGCTCTTGCGGATAATGGCGGTCGGCTTTTCAAGTAGTACTACCTACTTGCAGAATGACGCTGTAACTCCGCGCAGATGCTCACCCTCGTCTGTTCTCTCTCTCTCTCTCTCGATGTGCTTGTTCGTTTGTGTGTGTGTGTACGTGCGTACGTGCGCGCGCGGGTGTCGTGTCGAGGGATCACCTCGTCATTCATTCATGGCAGGAGAGAACAGCGTGGGACACTCGTTGCATATACCATAGAACGACGGAGACGAGAACGACGACGCGGCGGTTCTACCGCCGGGGGGATGAAATAACCGCCCGCAGTAACCGTTGTTCGTGAGCGGCCCGGTGTAAATTAATTCTGTAAACTTTCCGCGCCGTCGCCGTATCCCGTACCTCGTCGTCATCGTCGTCTCGGACTCGGAACTTGTCGGACTTACAACGCGCGCGCAACGCCATCGTAAATATGTATTATGTAAATTATTAATTACCGATGGCGCGCGCGCGCGCGCCAACAACGTTTCACATCGCGCCGCGTTCTAGTCTCTCTCTCTCTCTCTCTTTCTCTTATGCAGTTACGGTTAACGAATCATAATTGAAGCTAGGAGCTTCGAAGGTGTTAAAAGCCAACAAGTTAGCGCGCGACGAACAAGCGTGTATACAAGTTGATCTTACAATTAGTTGTTTATTGTTGACATTGTTTATTTTATAATTAGTTGTTTATTGTTCATCAAGAGAAGTAGTCTAATTAACATTATCTGTGAAACATGCGCTCTTCGGTCGCAAAACTTTTGTTTTCGATGCTAATTGCATCGTGGAATGAGAGAGAGAGGGAGATAGAAAAACTCTTCATTCTCTAACCGTTTTAATTATCACATCGATGTTACAAGTTCCAATACACCCTCTCGTGTTTCCCTTTCGCTTCAGTCGACTCGTCCTTGGAGAATCGGGCTGATTTAGGACGACGGCGCTAGTTAAATCGTCGCGCACCCTCGATGAGGAAGGATTCCGGGGGCTGACGTTTGGAGAAAGGGGTCGAACGGCGCGTTTCCGGAAGCGTTCTAATTTTACGTTGCGGCGGCCAGCGTGACGCTCGTAAATCTGTGGTTACTGAGGTCCGTTGGTTGACGCTCTGCTATGCGTCCTACTATTTCTCTCGGAATTACGCCACGCTGCCGGGGCCACGTCGCTTGAATATCGCCCGGCAAAACGATATCTGCGCTCCCGAGCAAACGAGCGAGCGAGCAAGCAAGCCGCGAACTCGTCTCTGCACACGCACATGCGAATACTAGATATGTTGTGACGTGTCCAAACGCGACCGCGTCGTCGCTGTAATTTCGCGACGTTATTGCAATAAGGTAGAATAAATTAATGAAACCAGCCAGGGCTCTCTCTCTCTCTCTCCATATATTCCCGGTATGTAACAACCAAGAGGGGGAAGATACCGCGCCCGGTTCTCAGCGTTGAAGAGAAAACGGGAGAAGATATGGGGCTGTCCAATTAAATAAGGCAAAGTAGGGCAAAACCGGATAGGAAGGTTAAGCCCAGGTACTCGTCCCTGTTTCCCGCGGAAAATGAGAAAACGCGATAAAGTTTTCGTGCTCCGCACTCGTGATGCATTAATTTTTAGCAGTGCATCGTAATACTTCCCTACTTTATATCCACTTCTGATCCGCTCATCGTTTTTATCTCCTGCCTTTCTAAGAGGAAAAGAGAGAGAGAAGGGTGTGTATAATCTTCTCGCAGTATTTAAAATTAATTGATTATTACGCAACGCAAATTATCTCTCTCGTTCTTCTCGTTTCTGTAATAACAAGTGCGCGATAATAGCGATTATCTTCGCGCTTCTTTTGCAGAGTTTCGCAAGAGCTCGAGGTAATACATCGCGAAAAAAAAACTGAAATTACACAGGTACATACGTGCGAATACCCCCGTGTTAAAGCGTTTGAAATTTGTTTGTTTTTTTTTTTTTTTTTTCTATATCTTTGCAAGAGAAAATATTAATGCAACATGAGATATTTCCGCGCATATATTTATCTTCCCTTTATATTTTTAATAATATGTGCTTACAAAGTATGTGTGCAAGAATATTGTAGCGCAACAAAGCAGCAGTACGCGATGGCGAGAATGCGCGTTTTCACGCATGCATGCGCTATGAGCAGCAAAGGGAGGTCGATAAACCTCGCCTCTTAGAGAGCTCGGGATTATCGTTCACAATGAATGTTGAGTTATTAACACTGTCGATACATCGGTGAAATGGTAAAATGCATAATTACAACGGGAACAACATTACGTAGGCAAATGTGGTTATTATAATATTGTAATTGTGCTTTAGCATTTGCAAATAATTAAACGCTTTTACTGAATCATTTGCAATCCGCTCGTACAATATTGCTATGTGCATAATATTTACAATGACAGTGAAGATAAATTCGCGTATATATAGAAAATGTTTCTTATCTCCTGTTTGAAGGATTTTTATAACGCAATACACGGACTCGGCAATTTTGCGATACAATATTTTTTTTTTTTACACAGCTAAGTACTCGCGATAGAAATCGTTTCAAATATGAAAAAAAATCAAGAGACGTGATAAAGTCTGATGTTTTACTTTTAAGTTTTTTTTTCGCGTACAGGTGTTTCCCACAAATTAATAGACGTAACTGCAGCTGCATGAATCGGATCGTCGTTCCCTCAGGCGATCGATTTCGCGGCTGCGTTCGATCGCGAACTCTGCCAGAAGCACCGCGTGCGATCGCACAACTAGTAATTCACCTCTCGCCTGCTCTCGGTGCCTTTTTGTGTGCAACGAACTGCATGTGGAAGGTGGAACGTGTTCCGCGCTATCCCTGTAGAGAGTAGCGCAACACCGCAAAGCCACTCCTATATCACCTCGCGGTCGGGACGCGAAACAGGCGGGAGGGAAAGGGAGTTAAAGAGAGAGAGTGAGTGAGTGAGTGAGTGAGAAAACGTGTATTACGCGAATAGCGCAGTGAAGAGAAACAGTGATAAGAGCTGCTGGCTGAAGAGGCGGCAGTGATGAACTATTCTCGAAATGTATAACATCAATGAAGCGCCACGCGCAAAATTTAAGCTCTTCGTATTTTCCTTTAAATTATTTAGCGCAACTTGTGCGTGTATCTATGTGTCTATTTTTTATGAATGTTTCTTAATTGTAAACAATATCATTGTATCTGGCTGTTACGGTGTGTGTTTATTTGATATTTGGCTCGCACAAATGGACTACGGTTTTTCATCACGTCGTCGCGTAATAACAAATCAAGTCTGACAATTCTTTTTTTTCCGATATTTTTTGTCACAAAAAAGGTTTATCGTTAAAAACACATCGTGTATATTTTTAAATATTCCCGTTGTCGCCAATTACAATTAATTGCGATCGTTAGCCGCCGAGGTTGTTCGGAGCTGGGCGGCGACATCGATTGCTCGACACAGTTGCTATTAATCGGATTTCTCCGTCCGATATAAAATCTGTTAATACCAGTGGGGCTCGTGGTAATTAGTTGGTGGCCAACGTTGTAATTTAATAATTGTCGCTAATTTTACATCGTTTACTTTGTCGAAGGGTGTGTGTGAGAGAGAGAGAGAAAGAGAGAGAGAGAGAGAGAGAGAGAGAGAGAGAACCGTGGCGAATAGAGTTTCGGCATCGGATGGGGAGGAGGCTGCTTTTCTCGTAACCACCACGCTGGTTAGTACGTCGATGGTTAGAGAACCGTGACAAATTGCAACGGTGGTACGGCCGATCGAAACAGCCGACGGTATAGAAGCGGTTGGCGAATTTCGGGAAATTGGAAACTGGAAAACCGATCCCGAGGGGGCAAGGGGGAAATTTCCAGATTGACACGCACGCGTGCCAAACCGCCATGTACAAATTCGTCGTGCTCATAATTGAATAACGACGTTAAAGTCTGTGTCGCCGGACCGGGCTATCTATGCACACCAGTCTGTAATTCTTTAGATTCGTTTCCGAGTAATTTTCATGCTCGTCCGATCGCGTGCTTTTTTCGCGAGCGCGTATTTTAATGAATATTTGTTTCTTTTTAATCTTGTTTTTTTCCACTTTCACAAAGAATATTGAATTATAAAGTTATATCTCTTTTTTTTCCGTCTGCCACGTCACGTATACAAGTCAACACGAAGCGCGGGTAAAGTCTTAAAACGTTTTGACGATAGATTTTGTTACTTGTTCTTTAATTTTCATATGGAATAATCGGAGAGATATATTTATATATACATATATTTTTTTTTCTTTCAGACTTTAATTATCTCAAAGTTCACATATCAAACTTTTGTTCGTTAACTGCTTAAATATAATCCGTTTGCGTGTCAGCACATTCGAGAATTTTAACCACATTTACTTTCTTGTCCGTATCCGTAGCTTTCCATTACGTGTGAGCTTAATTGCCGTAATTTAATAAAGTCCCGTTTCTCGTCGCTCACGAATTACTAAAATATTAGGTTACCCGGCAATCGTTACTTCCGTAGCGAATTTACACGGTTCTGGAATCACGTAATGGTCAAGCTGCAGCAATAACGAGTCTCTCACAGAAATTCTATACCATTTTTCTGATAACATCCACACACGCTCAAGAGTTGGTCGACTTGTTA
Source organism: Pseudomyrmex cubaensis (assembly GCA_014825685.1). Taxonomy (NCBI): domain Eukaryota; kingdom Metazoa; phylum Arthropoda; class Insecta; order Hymenoptera; family Formicidae; genus Pseudomyrmex; species Pseudomyrmex cubaensis. Next base: position 45,693 of record QVOA01001661.1, read on the forward strand.
ACGGTGAATTGCTCTCGTTAAATAGTTTCTATATATATATATATATATATAAACTATTTTCTGAACACATACACACGCGCGCGCTCATGACGATCTTATGAAACGCGGTGAACATTTATTTGTTCAGTTTTCAATTACTGGTTAGAACAATTAGTACAATTTAATAAATGCGCATCTCTCACGCGTATATACACGTTGCATCACGCTCTGCAAGTAAATTTCGTATCTCGCTGGCACATTCCTGGGGTTTACATAGCGCGTATGTTTTACGATTTTCACGTTCTCTCTGTGTTTAGCATTTTCAGATTTTATTTTGGTTATTGCGCCATATTTGTGTTTTATTCTGAATTTTGAATAAATTTGCGATGCGATAAAAACAATGCGGTTGCGTTTGAAATAACACGCAATTTCCCCAATTGAAATTGAAATAATTCTCTGGGAGAGACGCGCCGGCACATTATCCGATTTTCTAAACATCGTTTATTAGAGTTCGCGCTATTGGTAATCGCATTTGCAAGGTGTCGGGCTCATCGATAACGTCCGTCAATAAATTATTAGCGGTACTTATCAGCACCGCAATGATCTGTGAATCGCAATCTGTCGAATGCGTGATCGTGCATGATTAACGAAAAATCCATTATCACATTGCCTGTTGGTGACATTTAAACGTACGCAAATAAGTTAATTATTTAATACGCGAGTTTCATTAATTGCTTCATAAATAGATGATTCGAATCGGTATAGATAACGAATAAATACGATAGCGATTATGTATGAACCTATAAATAATTATTATTTAAACGGTGAGGGAGAGAAGAATACTTTTAATGGAAACTAGTGTTTTACTTTAATTATATACTCAAATTGTGAACATGCTCTTCTCTTTATGATGCTATTTATTTTATTTAATACAGACTCACCGTAAGAGTATCGACAGACACAGTATATTACTCTTTTATTGATGTGAACTACTGTGTTTATCTGTGTTTAATTCCGTTAAATAACGCGATGAATATATATGTGACCGATAATTGAATATTCAGTAAGATAATAGATTCTAGTAACATTATTTGTACGTGTACATGCGAAATTGTGAAATTAATGCGCGGGGGTCGCGTAAAAGTTGCAACTACGAATATTACGCGTTAACGTATTAATGTATTAGATATATGTAACGCAAGGGAATAATGCACGAATGTATCCTCAATATACTTTGTTTAATATATATGCGATTATCGCGGCGGTCGATTTTAATACCGGTCGAATCACGCGCGTATCACACACACACACACACACACACACACACACACACACACACACACACACACACACACACTCTCTCTCCCTTTCGTCGAAGCGACGATATCGCGTCACGTTATTATCGCTAATCCGCTTCGGGATCGTTTTGTCGAAATCACAATGGTGAATTTTGTAAGCGGGTCGCGGGCCGGGGTTATTGAATCAAAATTGTAATTTCCAATAACACTTTGCACGCGATCGCGCGATGCCGCGGGGATGATCCCGAGCTGAGCTCGATAATGCGGCCTAAAACTCGATTTCCGAGGTTACTGATATATCGAAACTGCCGCTTAGGATTTTAAACTCGCTCGTCTCTCTCTCTCTCTCTCTCACTCTCGCATCAATCTCCTCCGACTACACATCGGGATGTATTGTTGGAATATCTCGGGATTTGCAACTTTTACGTTAAGGCGCAATCAAGACGGAAGGAAGAATTGATTTTCACGGAGAGAAACAAACTCGTGCAAACATTTCTTTTCTTCGCTGTGTTGAATAATCTGTAGCTACAAACGACTAATGAGATTTTTGGTTTACGTGAAGCTACGGATTAAGCCGTAACTTCGTCCCCGGAGTTTCAGGACTTTCGCGAAGTTGCGCTTGTCGTCGCGTGACTCCGGGAACAGAGTCATTAATGAAGTTTAAACAAAGAAAGATAAAAATTTACTTAGAAAGCTGTTTAATCTTAATTACCGAATTCTTGTAAAGCTACTACATCGCAAAAATATATATATAATTATGGGTTAAAATAATTACGTTTATATAATATTTAAGGGAACATATACTTGCACATAATCCCTCAAAATACAAAATAATGCGCGCGACCCGAAAAGCGTGGAAAGTAAAATAAATTTCGATCTGTCGCGAAAAATAGTTTTGAAGAATTGCAATATTTTAACTCGGTGTTTCTTCGTGACCTACAAAACATGAGCTCTTAAAAACAAAAAGTAGTAAACAACGCGTTCATTCACGCTCGTTTATCACTGTCCCTCGCGAATTTCAACAATGAGAGTCATCGGCGACGACAGAAGCGTTCTCGCTCGCCCGACAATAATTGCGCGCTCGTGGTTAGTTACGTTTTTAGCGCTCGGACGAGAACTTAACAATGCAATAACCGTTCTGTCCTGCATATTCTTGCGCTGGATGTCGTGCGTACATACAAGCCGGCGGGTCGATAAAAGGCTCGCGGCCGCTCGAGCTACAATTCCGATTCCGCCGCCGTCGGCTTTGAAGTCAAGTTGTTGCAGCTGTTGCGGCGCGGGGTCGCGATGAAACGGTGAGCTGCATTCCGCGGAGTCCATACATTTTTGCTTCGTTAGAGAATGGCATCGACGATGTACGGTACACGTCGCACACCAGCGAAACACATTTCGCAGTATTCGTGCTTGTCGGACGCGCGAGCAAACCGGGAGTTATATTTGCAGGAAACAATGTTTATATGGAAATGTCAAAGTTCCTAGATTCTCCGAAATCGCGCGTGTACACGAACGATTCCAATGTTATTTCGCCGCGGTATTTCCATTTAATGAATAATTTGTTGTTATTAGAATGTACACATGTGCGATATACAATGCCCGGTTGCGGTAATAATTTCACGGTTTTGTGCTAATAAAATTGCGTTTCGGGAAAGATTCTGTCATATCGGACTGCGCTATTTAAAAAGAAATTCGCGCTTTTTAAATGCCATCTCAAAAAAATTTTATTCTTCTTACATACAACCGACAGACGTACTTTCGCGCGCTGCACACATGTCTGTCTCGTGTCTCCCACGTAATCCATGACGCCGTAATAAGTTGCACGTGCTGCATATGGAATATTACACGTTTGTATACATTTGCAACACACAGTGCGAGCGGAAAAATAATCACGGTTTTCGAGGAGCGAGAACACATAGCTTGGCACTTTCGGAGGCACAACCTTGGTGCTTGCCTCGTCGACTTCGCGTGCTCGGAATTCTTGTCAGATACACACGCCGATGTATCCTGACATTTTTTTTCCTGAAACAAAATCCAATTTTCCACGAGACGAGACTACGACGCGCAGGCAAAAGTTACGTACGATAATATTATAATACTTAGTTAGTGTTGGAGCGTAGTTTAAGATTATTATTCTCCTCTCTAGTTTCTCTCTCTCTCTATCTCTTGTTCTCATCAAACTAAAATTAGGCAATGCGTTCTATCTTATGCGTTCCCTTCTATATGTGCGAAGACCGCGCATGGAATTGGGATTTTGATAAGGGCGGCTCGTAAATTTGTGAATTATCCGACATCAAGAAGCGCGCCACCGCGGGGCAAGGAAAGTGCAGCAATACGCGATTGCAAGGTCGGATTTTCGAATGTGAAACCACATACACACACGCGCGCGCTTCGTCTTCGCGAAGTGGTTCCTTATCGCAAAGTTTAGGGCGTTGACGTTGATACGGCGGGGGTTGAACGCGAGAGGGCAGGCAAGGGACTGTTCCCTATTGCTTCGGCGCTCTCTCTCTCTCTTTCTCTCTGTCTCTCTCGTCTCTTAATCTGTTTAATCTGCCTAATCCGCTCCATACCGATTCCGCTCGCTGGCGCGAATGTAGCCCCTTTATCTGCGGCACTCGACGATAGTAATTCATGCGTTACCAGCGGTAACCAGCCCCCCGAGCACGATCGCGAGTTTCCCGAGGGAAGATTTCTGGCACATCCCGCGATTCGGATGCTATTTTTCAACGGGAGAATTAGCATGCGTCATGTATGTCCGATGAATATTATAATTGCTCGAAAAATTAAACTAATTTTCATAAATTAAATTGTGAATGTATGTAGAATAGCATTATTGCGCGAATATTCGAAGGTAAAAATTGTCTTAAAAAAACAATAACACAATAATAATTTATATTTGTTATTTCCAGAAATGTGTGTGAAATAATAGCAACAAATTTTATTGTCAGTTTTACAATATAACTTGTTTCACAAATTTATATATGTTGTAATAAATAATAAATGTTGTTGCGCAATTTAATTCGAACGTAGCGAGAAATATAAATTTGTGAATAATAAAGAGAGATACTTTCGGCGCGCAAAACTAACTGGTTTTCTAATATTTTCGCCGGTGTAAAATTGATTCACGGGCGCGCCATTTTCGCGTCGATTTAGCTAATTCCGTGATAGCTAGACCGCCCGTAGACCTCAATTTATCCATATCCGGTGGCTCACACTCCAGCACGTCCGCGCAAGCAAGCCTCAGGAGACACTAATTATCCTCACACGAACGACCATACTCGAGAATAATTAACACTTCGCGCGCGCATTAGCCGCCCGTAAAATTGCGCGCGCGAGGTCAACATTAACAATTGATGATCGACCAGAATAAATATTGGTCGTCTGCAAACGTTGGCCGGTTTCCATCCGAGCAGATAACTCCGTGTTTAAGAAGTAAACATTATCCCGCGATGGAGGTGTAGCCGTCCCGATAACACACCGCCAGGGGAAAAAGAAGTATCATTAGATAATTTAACTTCTTCTGGAAAAAAATTGAGAGAGCGTTACTTTTTACGCGTGTTGCCATTTTAACTTCGTTCATAAAACTGTACGAACGACACTATCGTGTTTATTAGAGTTTAGTAAGACTTACTCTTCGTTTCACGCAACTTTTGTGTGGAAAATTCAACACGATGAATAAATAACCAACTGGTTTAAAGTTTTTTTTTCTATATTAGTAAGTTACAACGTTACTTGAGAATTAATCCGAAATCGTAATTCTGTTGCGGTTCGTGTAATTGGGTCAGTACGCAGATGCGCGCACTTTCGGGGGGAGAGGAATTTAGAATCTTAAATCTGTTTATACTTTTTAATTAGATTTCTCTTTTCTGTTTTCCTTCCTTCTGTAGGATTCATCATCTCAATTTTTTCTCAAACGTTAAAGTTCGCGCATAGTCACAAATTTGATTTTTGCGATGTGCTTCGAACGACTAAATAAAATTTTTTGCATATGTGCATATATGTTCGTTATCTTTTTCACAAGAGGCTCTTACCTACGGACAATTTATTTATCGTAGATTATTAAATTACATATCTAAATTATTGATTAAATTATAAACTGAATGACGATGGTTATCGACGTGTTTCAATGTTGTACGACTTACATATGATGCGGTCATTCTAAGTTCTCTGATTTATATGTGCTTTTTATCGCTGGAAGCTCTTCAGCAGTCAAGTGGCGTAAACAAACGTCCTCGAATTTCGCGAAGCCGGACACTTTGGGGCGATAATGGGCGCGTTGTTGTACGAAATGGGCATTACATTAGGCGGTCTGATTTTCAGTTTAATGGAGTTCCGGAAGCGTGAAGTTTAATGGAAACAGCGGGGTCGCAGTTGCGAGTAACTCTCCTTCTCGATGGGGCTGAAACTGGCTCTTGATAGCTACTCGTGAAAACGCGTTGGGAGCGAAATAAAATGACGCGTATATTACACGCGACCGTGTAAATTTTACATTTTACACGACAAAAAATACGAGTAAGCGAGAAAAAAAAACTGTACGCGCGGCAAAGCAATATGTAACGCGATTGATTTTTTTTTTTTTAAATAAAATCGAAATCCCCCCATTTATTTACATTATTTCCCATAGTGCTATTAAACACAGCTTTAATATGTACACATACTCGAATACATACATGTGTAGATCGAACAGGTAATTAAATTTAAACGTGCAATTATTAAAAGATAAAGATAATGAAGAAAACAAATTTACTTTGAAAAAAAAAGCGTATCTATACATTTTTACTGTTTGGTTGTTTTCGGGATCGCTTCTTATTTATCGGAAATTTGTCGCGAATTTGTCGGAAGGATTTACGCAAGTAATTACGCAATCATAATCAAGAAAAAATAATTGAGAAGATTGACGAGAGGAAGCAAGAGAAAACGAGCTGGTACGAGAAAGTATATCGGATTAGCGATGAAAGTTTGGTAATTAAGTGGTAAGTGAGGCCGGGAAAGGAATTTAGTAGGCACTCGATCCCTTATGGAAAAGCGCAAGTGGAAGCGACACGAGTCAAAGGCAGGTCGGAAGCAAAGGGGGCGGATGACATGGAAGATGGGATGGACCGTAGGTAGAGATAATTAGCGAGTTAATACGAGTCGTTGCCTCTCAAACTTTGTTACCGCAAGTACTACGTAGTCGTCGCGCGGTCGGAAAGAAAATCTTGAAAAAATATTTGAAGAAAATTTAGCTACACGGAATTTTTCACCCAAGCAACGACTTTATCGCGCGTTCGCATCTCTTTTATAATTCACGATAAAAATATTTCTAAATATTTGGCCGAATATATTGAATTTTAAAGGGTTGCGAAAGTAAAAGGTTTGCGTAAGAGACATCGTCAGATTTTGAGATATACATTTTCGTAACTTTTACGTGAGAACTGGATTCGAGATATCAGTTCGGCAATAAGATGGAAAATACTTCACGAGAATAGGTTCGATGTATAAACGAAGGTGGAGGAAGGAACCTGCTTGCGTAGCTTCGGGAAACAAATATTTACGCAGAGAGCCGAGTCATCCCTTCTTTTACACGTTGAAAATATATTTAATATTAACGATAATGAAAAGAGAATAAAAAGAGGAAGTAACTGGGGGATGGAAAATCCCGACTATCCTTTTTTTTTTTTCGAAACAAAGTCACACAAATCGAAACATATTGGCGTGTATATTTCGTATGAATATTTGATTTGTTCCGTCACTCAACTTGTCCGTTCTTCTGTTTGTAAAGCTCGAATGCAAACACGTAATTTTAATGTTGCGCCGGTTATTCTTGCTATTAAAAAAATTGGCAAATAATCGCGTGTCGTCTGCTTCGCGTTTATCGATTCGTCTTGCGTAAAAAAAAAAAACTTAGATTGGTTAAACACAGCGAACGCAATTAATCAGTTTTATGCTGAAACTGATATTGTCAGCGCGCGTTTATTGCGCGGTGTATCAATACCGGGGAAATAATTTAATGGAGAACGCTATTACATCGAAACCCCGGCGATGTTCTTTTAATAGTGCCGCTGCGCGTTACACGGCTATTTTACCGGAACGACAAAAGGGCTCTCGTGCAATCGGGGATATTAAATGCATAAAAAGGACGAGATAATATCGAGCCATCAAAAAGGGACAGGTAATATAATTTATATGCGCGTCTAATTTGAAAAAAAAAAAAATAAAATAAAATAAAAGAACTGAAACAGTTAATTGATAACAAAATCCATTTATTTTATTGCTTTGTAACAATTCCGTGACAGACGGAAAATTTTCCGGTTTACGTCATTTTCAGGCATTATATATTTATAAAGATTACTGTGTATATAAAATAAATTAAAAAATTTCATCTTTATTGCGATTTTTGAATTATTGTCTCACGTGAGTGAGCGAATTAACGCGGGGAAGTAATACACAGAGAGCTGCAGCTCTCGCACGTGCGAGATGTACATACGCACCTTGGTGAATGTGAGAGTAGCTATCGGTGGTAGACGAGGTAGATTCGGATAATAGAAGCTTCCCGCGGGATGCGCCGGATATCGGGATGTGATCCTGTAAGCGATTCCTTGGGGCTGCGTCGGCCAGTTGGCAGCCGTGAATGTAAAGCCGTTATCCGTGCCGCCATCCAGTGGGTCGAGCTGTTAAAAAGAGAATATAACGAAAGGTGGTTTAAACGGGCGCGTTTTCTCTCTGTGAGCGAATTCGCGAATTTTAACGGGGAAATGACGGGGGAAGGGTGTGGAGAGCGATTTGCGAAGGTAAATGAATAAATTATGTTTCGCGGCCGATGCTCGCGGACGATCGTCTCTCTGTCTTTGCGGAAACTGATTCGAACACGCAATTCACGTTTTACGCGCACGCCATTGCTCAAATATTCGAGACATTCTATGTCTGTGCTTTGATATTTATAAGAATTTATTTAAATATTATATTTATTTTAAATAGAAAAAATGCAATTTTGCATTGCGCAACTCTATTCTATTTTTATTTTATTTTAATTTCATCTTACGAGCGCGCGCACGCGCGCGGATTTGCACGATCGTATTGACACATTGATTTCCGTGCGCGTTACTGCCAAATGTAATTACCTCCACGGTGACGGTATCGACCCAATTGCCCTCGACGCACAGTTGGAAGGAATCCACCCCTACGAACCAATCGGGGCTGGGATTGATGCGCGCCATAATGCTAATCAAAGTGTGATTGCCGTCAAGGAAGGCCCGGGTGATGCTCGTGCCCTCGCCCTGGGGAATCGGCGGGCCCGTGAAAGAATGCAAACTGTTGGGCGAATCTCCGTCCGCGTCCAGTCCATCGGCTCTCCCGGTTTCCACGTAGAGTCTGGCGCCCGTGGACAGCCGCTCGCCCAATCTGTACAGAGTGTAAGTCGAGTCGTGCGTCCGACCTGCAACACAAAAACGACCTCGTTTATTTATTTATTTACTTTGCATGTAAATTGCGCACACTTCACGGTTGTTTCTCGCGTTAGGAGTGACAATTATGCCGTTACGTAATCGTTTATATCCAAGCCGCGGCGAAACAAGCACCGCGTGGCGATGCAAATGCGCTTAACGATCAATTACTCTTGCCAAGTGGCCTGATCCCGGAAAACGTTTCGTCGCTCGTCCCGCTTTCGTTTGCGCTAAATAGCGCGCGCTCAAGGCGCTTCGTTAACGGCGATTCGCTCCTTTTGTATAGTCGCGAGCAGCCGCGGAAGACGGAAGACATCTCCCCGAGATAGCCGAATTAATGCTGAGAGAGAGAGAGAGAGAGAGGGAGAGAGAAGAGCGCTGAATTTATAGTCAATTAATGCACCACTCGAGACTCGTTATTCGCCATCCCGGAAATAATGCGCCACTCCTACGGGATACGTCCGCGTATACATGCATATATATGGGGTGTGTTAGAAATCATAACGCACAAGAGATAACGTTGTTATATATTTCGTAACGACTACTATATTGACACACGTGCACAAAAGTCATTCGCAAGTTTATTTTTCGAAATATACCAAAACTTCGTATGAAAAAAAATCACAACAGTTTCGATTTGGATTTCCACGTAAAAATCGCCCCTTTGTCAGTCACTTCACGATTTTCGATATACCTTTTACATACACGCGCCGAGGGTCTACCATTGCAATCCTGAAAAATCCCTCGGACGCGATCCTTCACGGCGCGACCCTTCGGTTCGCCGTGTCTCGTCGACTTCACCCCGCGCCTGCATTCATCGTCACGCGCGATTTAACGATCGATCGGCAGCGAATAAACGACGGACGTGGGGCAGGTACCGCGTCTCTGAAAAACTAACGTCGCGCTCCAGACGGGATTGCGGCCTGGGTATTCGTACAGCTCTCGTTCGTTCGTTTCTCCTCTTTTCTCCCATCCGCATCGGTTCTTTTTTTATCACGGATCCGCGGAATTTTAACCACGGATCGGGCAAAACACCCGACGCAATTAAATGTCACACGTCGCAAACTCTCGAAAGTCTTGGAGAGGAGTTTTTTTATCGTATCTTTCGAACGCGACACTAACGTCGCAATTGTATATTTGCAAATTAAACACAATGTTCAATCAACCGAGTCTTAGTATAAATTTGTTTAATAATTCTCTCTTTTTTGCTGTAAAAAAAAATAAAAAAAAGTAAAATACTTTAAAATTGATAATGAATACGAAGAAAATTCTTCAGGGCTCTGTAGTTTTTAAACAATAGAATGAATTAAATCAAATCAGACGTTA
>QVOA01001662.1:0-51829 GCA_014825685.1 Pseudomyrmex cubaensis
CATAAATTAATGGCTTACCATAAGAAAGATAACACTTCAACGCATTACAAAATTAGATAGAAAAATTTAATGGAAAGATAGATGTGTCAATAATAATTGTTGTAAAAATTTGCAAAAACCAGTGTTAAATAAAAACTTCTTTGATTTTCGAAGTCCCTATCGTTGGACACGCGACCAATGTCAATTTAGGTCATAGGAACGAGCTCGCTTAACAACAAGCCGGTCTGTTACCGTTGATTGATATCGCAGAATCAGTCCATTCGCGCAATATCAAGGCTATTACACATATATTAAGCGCATAATATCCTTGACATGCGGTTACGCGTGGTTGTCTCGTGTAATATATATGCCGTATAATAATTGCGCAGCGATATAACGCGATGCACAAGATATTGCACGTCGTATATATCGTATGCACATATATACGATTGACGTATCTCTCGTTTAATGGGCAGGCGAGAGGTGTAATTTTTGCCGAACGTATTTCACATCGCGACGTGGTATAACCAACCATGTCGTTGCGACATGTAAGCGCAAGATCGGGAAAAGTACTTCGCGTTTTGAAAAAAGAATTCGTCTACGTTAAAAATGTGCTACGCGCATATTTGCGCGACATGCCGCGAATGGAAGGCGCATTCTAATAAGACCTATTCATCGACCGATTACACAGCCGCCGGGTACCAATGGTCGCGCGTCAAAGGTCGTGGACGCGGTGGACTTTTTACTTTTTTTTTTTTTTTTAAAGAGGTCACGTTTGAAAAAGTCTCGAGAATACACTTCCAATTTCATCGAACAAACCCTCTGAACGTGTGTGTCTCGACCCGCTTATTGCCAGCTCTGGTCGTTTTTTCTTCTCGAAGACACGGAATACTCTCTTAAAGTGCCGCGCATTGAAGATGGATCAGTCTCTCTCTCTTCCGGTATTCAAAACGTCGTCGCTAAAATGCCCGGAGTCGTTTGCTAACTGACAAACGTTTCCGACGCGATAAAAAAAAGAAAAATAAACGTGACATCACGTGTTCCTGACCTAGCACCAGGGGCGATTTTATGATTTAAACACGAGCGTTGATTAAAAGCGGCGCAACCAGCGATTACGTCGACAAAAATACATTTTTTTCTTCTCTTTTAATAAAAAAAAAAAACTTGTGCCATTATTGCCGTTTAATACAGTGTTGTATGTAGTGCGTTGTAAAGTGCTTTAAAAATTGCTTTAAAATATTTCATCACTTAGTTATATTGTCACACACACACACGTAAAAAAAATATATAAAAATCACACATTCGTGTTAATAAAAAATGTTTTTTTTATTTTTAAGTTAAAACACCTTTTGCCACGTAATATACAGATCGAGTGCATTGTTCTATCGAAAATATTATTACATCCATGAAAGATGTAGTTAATTAAACTTTTTACATTAGTTTTTAGCACTTGAAAATAAACGTAACCGCTAATTCATATTCGTACGACGTGCGTGATTTGTTTGCATAAAATTCAGAGAAAGAGGAAGGTAAATCAAAGATTTAAAGTCTCGTTCGCGCGCATCGGAAATGAACAGAATATATTGAGAATATATGCAACGAGATTGAATTCAATATCGTTAAAAATACGTCATTTTGTTTCGAGAGACTTTTTGTTTTCGTCGGAGAGTATAATACGTTCGTCGCCAACGTTGAAACACCTGCTAATATTAATTACTTTTTCCCGGAGATGGACAGGGACGGGTTTATTCGATCGTGCAACAAAATGAATAGGGTACATCGTGAGCGGTAACGAGTTCTCTTAAGTATTTACGCCCCGCACGCCAAATCACCGGTTCTCTCCATTCTTCGCTTTTTTTATCGGTTCTTAACCCTTTCCCTCGGTATTTCTCTCTCGCTCTTTCTCTCTCGTCCGACGCTCGCTCTTTTACCTTTCGTTTCGCCGCGTTCGCCGTAACTAGCTAATCCATTTATCTGTAACGGAGTGGATGCGCATTAGCCGTCTTCCATCTCTCATCCCGCAGTATTGTTCGCCGTCACTGTACAACTCTCTCTCTCTCTCCGCGCCCATTCTTTTTCCCGTTTCTCCACATTTTCGCTGTAACACGTTAAGCACTCGGGGATCCACCCGGAAATTCTCGCGACGACTTCTTTCCGTATTTTCTTGCGATCGCATCGTACTACAGTCTCTCCTCCCCATCCCTCCTCCGCGTGTACTCACGAACCATCGGTTGCGTTTAAATAAAGAATAAGATCCCTCAAGTACGTTCGCGTTGCTTTCAACGGCCACACAGCACGGCCTCGTGCACATTTATCGTGTTAATTAAAATACAAATATAACACGCGCAATTGTGTCACACATGTAAATAATAGCAGAAAATTAATTATTCAATAATTACCAACAACAAATGCAAAAACGCGCGCAATTTGATACGCGTATAGATTTTCGTTGGAAAATTACGAGCATATTCGAGAAATATAAAAGAAAGTACGGTAACCACAACTTGTGTAAATTAATGGGATTACTTGATGCTCGTAAAGTTCGCAAAACAAACAAGATAAAATAGACGTAAATGTATAAATAAAGATAAAAGTATGAAATGTAAAGAAACAATTTTTTATAATGTGTGTGTGTGTAGGTGTGTATAAAGAATGATATTTTGCAATTTAATGAAAATTTGGCAAACGTTTCTCCACTCTGTTTGAGCCGCTCTCGCAATTTTGCAGTGAATTTCCCAGTGAATTATTTTTGTCGCAAGTTTCCATGCGCTGTTTTTCCAAAAACTCCTGTAACCGTACTAGCGTTAAATCCGCGGAAAGCATTTTTGAAACACGGCCGGAGATTACCAGTGGTACAGCCTGATGTTCAACAAAACGCATCGCTTCATTGTGACATTCATGGGCTTTGTGTGTGCGCATTATAAGAACCGGTAACAAAAATATCAGCGTGACGGGATTTTATTCGCGAGGCGCGCGAGCCTCGAGTTTTTATTTTCGTTTTACATCAATGTGAAAATTCAAAGGTATAAAAGGAAACTTCTCTTGTATTCTATTAAAATACAACAGGAAGCGCGCGCGCGCGCAAATATAATTTGTCGTAAATTATATCTTTACTTTTTTTTTACCGTAAATTTTCTGTTTTCCGAATAGTTTTCCGCTTTACAGTTCGCGATGCCGTAATTCGCGCCATACCTTCCACCTTCGCACACGAAATATATAATACAATACACGTGTACGTATATATTCATAGCCATTCGCAGCCAATTCGCATGCTGATCTCGGTCAATCTCGTGGGATCTGCGGCAGATTTACGGGAAAGATCCCCGCCCGGTTAATATCGCTAATTCCTCCCGATAAATGATAACAGGTTTCGGAAAGCGAGCTGCGCACGTATATATGAAGCTTAAGACGCGTTTTCCCATCCGATAGAACAATTCGAACGTTTCCCCTGTCGAATATCGGGAATATACACCGCGACGATACGGGCGCGGACTATCCTCGGAGATCTCGACAATTTTCCGAGATGGCTTTCGATATATACGAGAGAGAGAGAGAGAGAGAGAGAGAGAGAGAGAGAGAGAGAGAGAGAGAGACAAAGACAGAAATCATACGTAAAAGAAAAGACCAAATGGCGACCGCGATACGGGATTATCGCCAAATAAAAGCGCTTAACACTTTTATTTATTGCTTTCTACATAAAAAAAAAAAAATAAATACGCGATAATTATTGTAATACGTAATTTCTTTTGTTGTCAAGTTCCGCGCGATAAATTGCGGAAATAAATAAAAACAGTGACGCGTCTCCTACATTTTCTAAAATTAACACAATCTTCTCTTCCAAAAGCAGCCGCCTTCTGACTTCGATCTTCCTCACTTTCTCTTGATGCTCAATTTTCGCAGACGCCTCGATATGATAAATTTTCAACAACAACGAGGCGCTAACGAGAAGTAGGTACGTTTCGCTGCTCGTTACAATGCCTTGTGATTATACGCGTACATGAAATTAAAGGAAGAGTCTCTCCTCTTCCCCTTTCGTGATGAGCAATGGGAGAAACTTCGGGACGAGAAATTTACTCTCTCGAGTCGTAGTTGCATTCGCATTTCTCGAGATACAATTTGACGCAGTCTTGCACAAGGTATTAAAGCATGCTCGACCTTAGTTCTCTCTCTCTCTCTGATCAAACGTGTAACTTCACGGATCATGAGGTAACGCTTGATCGCGTAATTAAAGCGACAATTAATTCTATTCAAGTTAAATACGACAATTATATCGCGCAGAGTCATCGAAAAGTCGATGAATTGCTTTAATATGAAACTATATGAATGCCGATAATAAATACAGAACGCGCCTGAATGCGCCCCCAGCGCAATTTAGAAACGATATCGGTTGAACGCCTGAAGGCGTCGATGGATGACAAGACTTAAGTTAAACGCCACATATCGAACTTTCGAAACGCCTGTAGGCGCCGATGGCAACGAAAGGATGAAACGTCGCGCACATTCTTAAGTTTAATTTAGATATCTACCGAGATTACTCTTAACTCATCTGGTTTAATAGAAACAATAACAACGGGAAGAAGACATTGACGCGAATAGTCGGGAAGTTTATGCGACGTCGGGGAAAAAGAGAGAGAGAGAGAGCTCGTGTGACATTCAAGTTGCACAGTTTCTTTTTCTCGCAGATAAGCGATGCCGCTTTCTGTCTCGGTCTTCGCCCGACTACTTTTATCAGTTGCTCATGGATAAAACTTCGCTATTTTGCTACATAACACGACAAATTCAATCTCTCTTCTTGTTCGCTCCCCTCTTACGCGACCCCCCTTTTCCATAGAAATAGCATTATTCCCCGTGGCACGGGGAAACTTTCTTCTCTCGGAATGTCGCAGTAAAATGGAACAGCGCAAATTTTACGTACTTGATTAAGGAACATCGTAATAATAAGGAATTCTGTTACGGTGTTTGCGAACAACGGCAATATTAAGCCGAGTTCCGATGTGTTTACCAAAAAGAGAATTCAATACGCGCGTATCGCATTCGTTAATAAATTCATTTCTGTATTCAGAGACAGTCTCCGATCGCGCGGAGATACTACACAAGCGTCTCTCTTCTTTGTCTGTTTCTGTTTCTCTCTCTCTCTTTCCTTCTCTCGCAACTCCCGAGACTTTGTCGCGGGAGCATCGCGAGCTTAAATTTTGATTGTCCCGCGTTTTCTTTGTCCTTTCATTTCCGCGACGAAGAAAAGCAGAGAGTCGGATTTCCTCTTCCCAAACGGGGCGGGGGAGAAGACTCGAATTTCATCGAGCAAACGACCCTCTCTCCCATCCAGATAAGACTATAAGGCGTGGACGATGGTGGTGGTGGGAGGAAACGGAATATAAAGCCGGCAGCTCTGATGAAGAGAGGGTTGACAAAAAGAGGCACGAGAAACGAGGACGCCACGCCGGTTCTTTCAGACATTTTAAAAATCACTCTTCCCAGCCGCCACTGCCGCCTCCCTTCCTCCCCCGGAACAAGAATGCAAAAACCTTTTCGGCAGGGGAACGGGGGAGGAAGAAGTCAGATCGGGAAACGATTCGCAGTAGATACGGGGAGGATAAAGTGAGAGGCGCGTGAAGACGGGGAAAAAAAAAAAAAAGATGAGCGACGGGAAGATAAGAAGATGAGCGCAGATCAGGGGCACGGTCCTCGGAAAAGTGAAGTGAAACTTTTTTCGCGAAACTTTTCCATTTGACCGACGGATTATACGGAGTCGCGAGAACTCTCCTTCGGAGAAACTTCGGCAAATCGGAGGGAGAGAGGGGAGAGAGAGGAAGAATTGCCGTGACAAGAAGTTGATGAGTGAAGCAAAGTACGTTACAAAACTTAATAACAATTGTACGATTTGAAGAAAGCGAACGTATATTAGCATCGTTTTCAAAGAGAGAAGAAACGTTTCACGCGCGTGAATAAAAGTTTGATCGGCCACAGAGCGGAACAGATCCGCAAAGAGTCGCAAGATAATATTAAACATTAAATGCTGATGCAGAATAGTCGAGACATTAAATTGTTAGCGTGTATTAAAACATTTAAATGGTAGAAAACCGACGACGACGGAGACCGTTTGTGTCAAAAATGGTTTATGCGAAAATCCAACCAGAATCGCTTTCGCACGAATTACGTAACCCTAATTCGATACGATCGGAGGTGTGAGTTACCACCTCCGAGCGGTTTCTCCGCCGGAGCGGATTTCCTCCGACGCCCAAAGTCGATATAACGCAACCAGTTTGCAACCGAGATCGCGGTCTATCCGAGAGAGAGAGAGAGAGCTGTTGCGATTTGAAGCCATTAGGTCGCGCCAATACATTCGCGCCGGAGGAGTTTGTCATTTCTCGCGAAAATTCACGAACGTCGACGATGGGATCCGGCTTTTGTTTTCAATTCGCACTTTTGCCGCCCAACACATTGCATTATTTTATTCGTGTGAAACATTTAACTGAGCACGCGCTACGGCGTTGAAAAAGGAATCAGCGAAGAGCGAAATAACTGAATTTACGAACGCGGCATTCGCTAACGGCATCACATCGCGTGTTCATTAATTACTTATGTCGGCGTAAAAGCCGATTAAAACTCCGTCGGTGTGTTGATGGATAGGGGATTTACCGCGCGGAACACACTCGGGGAACCAGCGCTAATTCTCTCTAACGAGTTATTAAACTAATGTCTCTCATTAACAGAAACGCTCCCTCGATTGCGGAAGAGCGTAGCGTGCGCGCACGCGCGCGCGATGCTCTTACATACTGATGCGCGGATGCCGAGCGTGTACGTGCCACTTGAAATTGGTCTCGTTAGTATGCCGCATAGTTTCAAGTCAAAGTGCGTTTGCGGCAGCAGCTACTCTGTCACGCACACGGAGAAAATCGGATGCGGGACGAGTTTAACAACGCGCGTCGCGCCATTAAACGCACGATCCGCACTTGCCGCTCGAGACACTTTCTTCTTGATAAAAGTCGGATATTTTTTTTAAAGACCATGTTATCTAGTTTTTTCAACACTTTTTTACACAATTTATTAATGACTTTTTGCAAGAAAATGCGATCTAGTCGACATCTCCAGTCGGTCTAAAAAAATGTCGAGAATTATTTTCTCAAGTTAACAAACGTTAGTCACAGACTAATTAGTGCATTAATAGCGCGGTGTGTGCGATAGTAACAAAGTACGCGTACACACACGTACTCACAATTTATTTATATTTGTATCTGCGTTCCCGCGAGACGCAAAATTAAAATTATTTTTTGTCTCTCCGGGTTTTTTTTTTTTTTGTTTTTGCACGCGCGAAGTGCGCGCAAAAACATTCCTTTTCTCCGAAAACAATTTCGCGCACATTAGATAATTTAACGTGATAGTGCGGTGCGCGTTACGACGCAACACCGAATTTAGGGAAACGGAATTGAGCACTTGCTCCATCCATTGTACGTTGAAACGCAAAAGAACCGTTGCCCAGATGTAGTTATCCGCGAATTATGCTGTTGGCGGTCGTGTCTGGCGATTCACTCGTGGCGAAGCTTCCGCATGGGCTTGCGGTAGTCCGCAGAACCACACTTTGAGAGGCGCTGTTCCGCTAATGCAATTTCTGGCACGATCGATCTGACTACACGCAAAGACCCCCCTCTCGGTAGAACATGCCGAATTTATCGAACATTTATGCAAATTTCGGATAGATCTCGATCACGGTTCCGCGCATAAAACTTTCTCTCGGCGTTTTCGCTAGTTACACAATTACGCTTTTCAATTGTGAACGTCGCAAGAGAAAGAGAGATGTGTGTGTGTGTGCGCGCGTAGAAAAATATAATTTTTACGCAAAAATCCCCAGACATTCGTAAATAAATTACGAAAAAAAATAAGAGTCTAATAGAATGAACATTATCTCTTCTCTCTCTTACTTTTTCTCTCCATTCTATTCAGAGAAGAAATATTTTTGAAATATAAAATCTAACAATTTCACATTTAATACATCCGATATATACGTGCATTGCGTGGTAGATGGAACACCTTTGGATTGAGTTGGGATACGTCTCTCGGCGATAACACGCTTCGCATTCGGTTCGCGGATTTCGTACGTCGAGCCAATATGTGAAAATTACAACCGTATGAAATCGAATGAGAACTTAGTTCGCGGTCGTGCTATCAGATAACAAGGCGGGGAATTAAACTATCATACGAAATGGAACATTCAATGGTACGTTCACGGTTTCATTTCTCCCGTGAATTACACGCGGCTCAAATTTTTATAACGATAAGAAACTTTGTGTAACACGATCCGAAATGCTCGAGAGAGAGAGAGAGAGGGAGAGACCGGCGTAAGAGATATTTCCAGAATAATACTAGAATAATGACGACGGGGTATTTGCAAGACGATCACAATGGCATTCCAATAACCGCGACGGTGTATCTTCTGAATTCTATCGACAGTCTCTCGTTAGTGTGGGTGTGTTCGTGTTGTCGCGTGTTCGTGTTCTCGTCGAGCAAGCTCCGGGGTCTTCCGGCGAGTGTTACTCCGAAACCGCAGCCCACGTCGAGATTGAAGGAATCCTCATGCTTCCCATGAATACGGAATCAGGGTTTTGTAAGTTCCAATCTGCCTGTATCTAGCATAAGCGAGCTCTCTCTGGTATCTAAAAGAAACTGTCTGCGAAGATATTTTGTGGTGGACCTAAGTAAATCGAATCTCAAAAAACAATACCAGTTTTTTTTTTTTATACAACAAGAAAGACGAGAAAGAAAAGTTTTCTTTTTACTTAAAATATCGAGAAGAAAAGCAAGATGGTTTTTTGCTCGACTATTCGACAAATCGCAGACGCAATTTTAATATTTCTTTTCTTCAGCAAAAAAAAAAAAAAAACATACAAATTCCGTTGACTCGAAAAATATTTACATAGTCTAATATAAATAAGAACTTGCGATTTCTTTAGTAACTTTTTTCGAGACGTTTCAAGGGCTTAAAAGACCTCGCGGGGGAGGAGAGAAAACGAAACAGAAGGAAGTCGGAGTGCCAACGAGAGTTAATTTAGTCGTTGGATTGCAAGCGAAAGTCAGCCGCCAATTTAATGGCTCGGCCGAAAGCGAGGTATTTAAATTAATGGCCGACAATCGGCGCGTTCCCGCTGCGAGGTCTTCGCGGTGACATCCGGTTGCCGTAATTCATTTATGGAGAGACCTCCCCTTTCATAGCGCATAAAACGACGGTCTTTTCACGAGGCAAAGCGTAATCGATTTCTCGCTTTCCGACGTCATTTCTTCCCGTGGAAAATAATTGCGTGTATAACAAACGACGCGTTGAGAAATGTTTCCCGTGCGGAACACGTCAGATCGGTGAAGGCGCGACGTCGCAAATCTTTCACGTCGTATTTTTATCTTTTTCAGCTTATTAACGAGATAACGCGCGCTCACGTTTTCACACACATTAATTTTTTTTTATATAATAATATTTATATTACTTGGAGTTCATTACACGTAGCTTCGTCGTGTAAAACCTCAATATAAAATTATTAATAAAAAAATATAATTTATAGAACACGTGCTTATATAATTTGAGATATAATCTCGGGTCAATTTTTATTCTCACGCGGATTAGCATTTCCAATATTGCCTCTCGAGGCTAGATGAGAAAGGACATTAATCGATCATACACGAGAGAGAGGAAGAGTGGTCGGGGAAGCGCTCTGCGGTATAAAATATCAGAAATTTTTATAAAAGTTAATAATATTTTCTTTTAACATTCAAGAGTCTCGATCGAGCGCTTCGATCGATGAATACGAGATAAAAATGAGAATATGGAAAATGCGCATATTTAAATTTCATAAATAATTGTCGCTTTATTAATTTCTCTCCAACGTATGTGCGACAAAAAAAAACACGACGTTGATTAAAGACTGCGAGGGTGAGGAATTATGTCTGTCGCCTGTACGGCGGACAGTTCGAGAAACGAACACGCGATGAATAATTCGGCGGATCTGAATCGCGAACTCAATCGTCGGAAACTATTGCTGGCAGCATCGAATGCGTTTTCACCGGCAAACTAACGCGGCAGACGCATCTCCGAACTAGCGAGAAGGGGGGAACAAATCCGGGGTGTTGAATAATGCAATATGCGCCTGGTACCGGATTAATGTGGTTGGTCCCGCGCGCGAATGTAAACTTCATCGATGCGCCGTGTGTATGAAGTAACTCTGGATAATAATAAACATCTCCGAGCCCGTTATACAGAGCTCGGGGAAAAAGCGACGTTTGAAAAGACTTGATTCGCCAGCTCGTGAATTTATGTCGACAAGAACAAGAATCTGGCAACTGAATCGCGTCGTCGTATTTGTCATATTTCGCTCATAAAAATATTTAAAATAAATATCATTTGAAAAATTGTAATTTAATTCTCGCAATTGTCTATTTAAACATACATACATAAAAAAGCTCTATTTAATAATCACAGACATCTAGTGATTAATTGCATCGATCTATCGTGTTCGTAAAAATATTTGAGGTGACATGTAATATGCAATTTGTCATAAAAACAGTTTTAATTTATCAAACAAAAAAAAAAAAAAACCACAGAGCTTATAGTCCAAGTAGGAGGTGGACATTCAAAATTGACGTAGTGTATTCCGGAACGTTTTGATCATTTATTATTGATCATCTTCAGCACTGTTTATAATGATATATAAAATTAGAAAATATAAAATAAAATGTGAAAAATATCCGTTAGAGCGAATGACATATAAATTACAAAATAAATAAATATGCACCTAGCTCGACTGGTCAAAAACCGTTTAGTGCAAGCCGGCAAGAACCACGAATCATAACAACAGTTTTAATTTAATTTTCGTAATTTTACAGTTAAAATACACCTATGTAGAAAGCGCGTGTTTTGTCCGTAAAAATATTTGAGACAACATGTAATATGTAACATGTCTCTCGTAAAAAAAAAAAGAGTTTTAATTTAATTTTCGTGATTTTATATTTGAAATACACACACGTATATGAAAATCGCTATTGAATATCCACGAAACAGACAATTCCGAGAATATCCACATTGTAAGCGCGCGCTCGACGATAATAACGCGAACGGATAGATAAGATGGAACGAGGATACGCGGAGGCTAAAGGATCATCGTCGTCATGGCGGCGCGGAAAATTGCTCTGAGATATGCACGCACTCGCCGCCGCCGCCGCCGCCGCATATTCTTTCCGTACAAACAAAAAAATTCCTCAAAGATATACATGTCATATTCGCGGAAGTTCCCTGGAGCAAGATGCCAGATCCGTCACTACGTGATATATGTTTTCATCTTTAGCGGAGGGGGGGAGGAAAAAGCTATACATGTATATGTATAAGAATCGTCGCATTGCAGATAAAAGGAAATTTTCTGAGAGTGATAAATGAACTTTCGACTATTTCTTACGCGCGCACGTCAATTCCGTTTACGCTCTGATGTTTGCGAATGGCAGATTTGTGTGATTTCAATTAATCATGCATAAACACCACTCGACGTTGTTATTGGCACAGTTGGTTGGGTTATCTCAAATAACATCGGAAACAATTTCATGCTAATGAGCATTTCCCATTTCAATGGAAACGCCGAATGTTTGTCTGAGATCGTCGGTACACTCGAACAGCCTCATCCGGGCGGTCGGCATTGGTCAAGAAGCTAATATTGTAGCTTGTACAAAAGTTAAATTTTATCTTTTCAAATTAAATCGATTCCAATTACATCTGAGAAAGTTGACGCGATCTTTGAATCAATAAACCACGTTAAAATTTCGATGATGAAACCGAGACGCCGAGGTTACGGCAAAGAGAAGAAGCCAGCGCGACGCGCACTTTTCTCTTTAATGATAATCCGACCGGACGAACGTTCGGGAAGAGTCAACGTCCGAACTTCGCGATTGGAACGGATCCAAGACGGCAGCGTCCTCTACCAAGAGCGATATATATCTCGGAAAATATTTACTATTTCCTACTATTCTTTCGGACGAGTCGGCGGATCCGGTCGGGAAATTCTACGTTGCGATATGTACGAGAACGCGCCCGCGAGGTACGTCGTCGCGTTTACGTCGCATCTCTATTCTTGAACTTTACGTGTTCGTCGGGAGACGCGAAACTCTCGTCCTTTTTATTCCGATGTTCCGTATTATCAGAACGCATTTCATCTAGGAAAGAGCAACAGATGTGACAGTCGCGGCCACCCTCCCCCTTCCCTCTCTTGTCTTCGCTGAACTGTCAAACCAATTTTCTTGAGAGTGAAAAGATAGCGAATTGCTGTTACGAACGTTTGTAATACTTTACCGTGTCGTTGCTTTGTTTCTTTTTTGTTTCGATAAAAAAAAAAAAGAAAAAACATTCGATATAAAACGCATTCCGTGATATTGCAGTCCGTTTGATACCTGCAAGATCTACGCGATATGCGCGCGATATACGTCGGGATGCAAATAATGCATCGATTTCTTTTTGACTCCGAAAAGATATATACATATATATATTGTTCTCTCCAAACTGGAAACGACTCGTGTTTCTCTTGTTCCGTTTCGCACAACGTGCAGAACGTAAATGGGGAGAAAGAAAGTTAAAGAGAGGCATTAAGAAAATTGTGTCCGCTTTCCGAGAATTATTTCACCTCCAACCCCGGACTCGTTTCGATCTACAGAAGTACCTCAGGGTTACCTCCTCCCGAAAGGTCCTCCCGTTCTACTTTGTCTCTTGGAATTAATTATTCGATGCGATGTATACACACACACACATACAAAAGTGTCCGCATTAAAAACGAATGTCGTCGTCGTCGTCTTGACCGGTGATTCTCTTGTGTGGCTACTCGTTGCACACGAGGGTACTTAGCCCGTGCGGAGCTTTAGGTGGAAATCTGACAGGTTCAGGGGTAGCTGAAGCCCTCGGGTGTAATCGCATTATGACCCCTTGTGTATAGCTCTCATTACACCCCCGCCCGACGGGCACTCCATCATTGCCCCTCTTCGGTTCTCTCTCCGCACAGAATGGGTGAAACAAAGCTTTATCGTCGCGCCAAAACCCTCTCTAAATACGCGGCCGTCGGCAAGGGTTGGCGTATATATATATAACTCTAAACATTTTAATGAACCGTCCCGCGTGATATCTAGCTTCCTCGCATTGTCACACCCGCCGTTTAACGCAGACATAAAATTTCACCGCTTTATTATATTTATTATATATATATATATATATATATATATATATATGCGCACGTACATATTATCACGTGAATGTGCGATTCAAATATGTACCCCCTCTGTATTGTCTCCCCCTCCTCCCACACACACACGCGTATCTTCACCAGATGCGATTCAAATATACGTGCAATACGCGGCGCGTATTGTGCTTCCCGAAAGAATCGAATTTCCGCAATTTCCTACACCGTGACGCACGCTCGAAACCGAATTTTCAAAAACGAATTTCGAATCCTCTCGATCCAATTCTCACGCGCGCGCGCGCAAAAAAAAAAAATAAAGTGTCTGTCAGTAGCGCGCGTGGTACGTTTTTTGCCCCCTGTGGGGACACGCGATGTAAAAAATATCGCGGTTGATCGGAGATAAGCTCGACGGACTCTATTCTAGACTAGAAATTTCGGACCGTTTGATCTCTCCATCGCGGCGGATGAGTCGCGCGACTTCGTTACGCATTCCGACAGAGAAGTTCCGGATTACGCGTGAAATAATACGAAGGGGGATGTGAATTGTTCGAACGAGAGAAACTTGGTCGAGAAAACAATTTTCTTTTAAATACGAATTAAACGGAATACAATTTTACGTGCTGTTTCAGCGAAATATAGTTTCGTAACGAAAGTCGCGAGAATTTTGATAAAAGTGATGATCTGAACGTGAGATATGATTATTGAGACACCGCCCATAAAGGCAACCGAACGCTAATGGCCCTAATCCATCAGAGGCACCATCACGAGTCTCGTTGTGATTGACGGGAGATCAGTGGTATCTGATAAAGCATCTTAACTGCTCCGTTTCACGTCGGAGAATAATCGGGGAGGATTAGAAGAATACGTGCAAGGGAAAACCATCCGATCCGTATCTGTTCGGTCTAGAATCTAGGCGAAGACACAAACGAATCGACACGCGCGCGTCGATCGTTGAATGTAAATTTGCGCGTTCAGCCAACGTGAAATAACGTTTCAGCCATCGTTACCGTCGTCGTCGTCGTCGTCGCGAGCGTTTCCAAGAGTCAAATATTTTATTATTGACTCTCGAGAGTTCGTCGTTACGGGAAGGAGGGGGAGAGAATATTACTTCAGTTTGTCGAACTTTCTATCTTCTGCCACGAATAAATACGTGATTATTTTTTTTTTTTTACAGTTAAATCAAACTTGAAACAAAATACGCGACATTACGCGCGACTCAGCGCGACTTTGGTGCGCGAGCACGTAGCGTCTACTTGATAAAATTTACATGATGTAGGAGAAGTTTACGCGATGCAAAGTAGAAAAACCCATTCGAAATATTACAAACGCGGTACGCAAAAATATCTGCTGTTTTCTTTCCCTCCGAAGACGCGGGTCTCTCTCCCGCTACTATCTTTCTATTTCACAGAAACGTTCTAGGTATGCATGCGCGCCGTTGACTCGATTTATTCCTGACCCGATTATGTCTTGAAAAACGGACTTTCGACAGGCAGTTCTCCTCCCGCAGCCATATTCGCTCGCGCGCGCGCGCAACCGACAAATATTTCGCGGTTTGGCTGATGCCTCGGCAAGACTGTGAGAATGCATGCAATTTCCTCCCCCGCCGAATTCTTCGGGGATGCATTCGCAAGCGATTCCGCAATTCCACTTACACGCGAACCCGCTTTCTATTCCTCCCTTTCACGCAATTTATTTATTTCGTCACAACGTTACGGGGAGGAGGAGAGGAGTTCGATCAGCGTCAGTCGTTCGAATATCTTGCGGATATCGATCTCTCGCCGAAGCAAATCTCTCAAGTCGCAAAAGTGGCGAAGAACAATTTTGAAATATGCATCTGCATTTTTTTTTCAGAGCGTTACACGAGCCATGTAACAAATGAGATCATGACCCGGAAAATGGCATCCGAAGCATAACGTTTGCGCCCCGCTCGTGCGCGCAAACGTTACACAAGATCGGAGAAAATCTAAAGTATGCGACAAATTTAGTGTGTATCTTATCGATTCGTTCACCTGTTTACGGAAATGTCTGCCATCGTCGGGCGGCATTACTTTCCGTCGTGTGTGCCCGACAGTTCGTTTTTCTTATCTCGAAAAAGCGAGGGAAACAAGGACTTTAAATCAAATATGCGACATAAAAAAAATCAAGAGATATCTCTAATACGCAATAAAGCTGTGAATGTGTCCGCGAAACCTCCGAAGTGCAGAAAAAAAAAAAATGTACGTACTTATTTATTATCTTTCCAAATGTATGTCATCTAGTGCGCGAATACCTAACCGTCGTTTTTATGTTTGAAGAACAAATCGCACAGCTCGTTCGAATTTATTCTGTTCCAAAAGAAAAACTTCGTCTCGGCGACTATTCGTGGCGAACATTCGTGGCGAAAGCGCGCGCAATCATCCGGCGATTGAACGCGTCTCTTCTCGGACCGAAGTTTATTCCGAAAAAAATACGAACGAAAACTTACTTGATTACGGGCATCTTCGGACGCGTTGCCGGAAACTTACGATGTTACCGACTTTTCCGGATATTAATTTTTCCGATCGATCCGCGCGCGTCCGCAGATCAATCGGAACGAACTATTATCAGAAGATTTGTGATGAAGATTTTTGCGCAACAAAAAAACAATCACACACAGAGTTAATAACTCAAGTTGTAAATAACTTTCCAAAATAAAAACAAACAAAACAATTGCAACTCGCCAAGTGCAAATATAACCAACGAACTTGAATCGTTTTTTAACTTACCGCGCACTAACAAAATGACACGAGCTTCGCTTCCTTCGAATAACATGTTCGTTGATATTCCACCGTCTACACGCGAGAACAGAAAAATGACCGCGGCGACGACGGGGTGCGAGGAAAACGGGGACGAGAGAGCAAATACTTATGAGTTACGAGTGTCTCGGAAGTTTGCAGCCGGTTTCGCATTCGATCCCGTGAGTTTAAGAGGATCGGGAAACAGAAGAGTTATATGGGAAAGCGGCGAAAAGAGGAAGTGGGAAAAGAAATTGAGAGGTGATCTGCGCGGAAAATTCCAAGGGAAAGTGCACCAGCGGGACGAACGACCGGGAGGGAGTGTCTCTCTCCGTTCGGCGAACTATCGCGGAGTTATTAAGAGCATTCTTCTGTTTACGACGCGACTTCCGCCGTCCGAGAGAGCCGTTTTCGGTGCCCCCCTTCTCCCTTCTTTTATCCCGAGATGGACGACGATGGCTGCGACTCTCTCACGAGTCACGCTAAGCGATTTCCATGATTTTTCGCCGGTTCTTTCCGGCCGCTTCAGTAAACAAACAATCTCCGCGCACATGTACATACATTGTAATATAAATTAAAGGACACGTATATACGTTATGTGTTCTTTAATAAATTAACAAAAGCCAAACTCGTGTGCGTGATTTAATTGAACTCCACTTTGCTTTGTAAACAAAACGACCAATTAATTAATGTTAAAATTAAAATAACAGCGTGATGCAATTTATCAAACGGTGTTTTTCGAGTAACGAGAAGAAATATACTTTTTATGTGTTTCATTTTTTTTTCAACAAATGCAAATAAAATCGTATTATTTATCTAAAAAAGCCGTAAACAATGCATTAAGTGTAATCCGGGGCAAATATCAAAATGTTGAATGTGTAAAATTTGGTTGAAAAATATGTTGCAATATGTTACGGTTTATTACGGTTGTACAGCGCGTACTTTTGTACATTTTTTGTCGCAAACACGGCTCGGACATTTTCCGGACGTATTTCACTGATGAGATACTTGGTATCTCTGACGTGGTGAAAAAATATGCGCGTAATAATTAAAATATTAATTTTATATGTTAATTATTAAAATATTAACTTATATAAATTGTTACATATATTTTACAAGAAACACAATTTATAAATTAAAAAAAAAGAGATTCCTAAACAGACTCTATCGACAAGATGATCTTGTTCCGTGAAAGACAAAGAGTTTCGCGAAAGAAAAACGCACACTCTATATAAATATACAATACCACATTATAGTTTCATCATCAACTTTTCGCGCTAATTATTTTAGGAGCTGGGTTTATTAAACGAACGAAATATTAAAGATCTCCTCCGTGTACGCGATGAAATTCGCGAAGCCCGCACTAATTGAACGCGCCTAACTTTCTTAATAATAATGAAATATGCAAACTAAACGAGCGCGTAACGCACGTTACCGAGTTGCAACAAAGATATCAACGTTGATGATACTGTACAGCGAGAGAGAAAGAGAGAGAGAGAGAGAAAGAAGGTACATGAAGCTTCAAGATCTACAGAGGAAAACTCTCGAGATACTGATATCCACGTGGCGCCACAGAGTCGTATCTGCTCTCTCGCCACCCTTCTCTCCGCTCCCTCTTAACTTTTGCCATCTCCCTTCTGTCTGTTTGTCTCTCCTTCTTCCCCGATACGTACATATGTATATATGTATGTCTTCTCCGGGTCTTTTATATTGCGTTACCACAGTAGTCTGATTTCCTGCAGTGTAGAATCACAAGTCGCGCGGGGGGTGGCCGACCTCGCTTTTCACCGAGGCGATGGCGCGGACGCTTGTGTGTGTATACGTGTGTGTGTGTGAGAGAGCGATGCAATCAGAAACGGGAAAAACGAATGATCGAAAATAGATAAACATACATCGAAAGCTGTGTGTCGGGAATGAAGTGCTTGCGAGTTAAAATGTCATTTTTTTTCTTTAAAATATCAGCACGTGCAATATCTTCAATATTTTTTTTTGTTAACATTTCGTCGAGAAAAATTCGTTTTTTTTTTGTGGTAAGACAAGTTTCAATATACGCGGAATTGCATATTTTACATAAATTAAATGACCGATGTGTTTCTCGCTCGTGATAGCCAATCTGCAGCTTCGCTCTCGGCTTCTCCCGAGATTCTCCCGAGATGTGTGCCCAAAGAGAGAGAGAGAGAGAAAGAGAGTCCGGCGCTGTGTAATATCGTTACTCCGCCGCTTCTTGGTGTTAATTAGGGGAATCAATTGGGGAGATCAAAGTTTAAAGAGCTTTAATCTCTCGCAATATTATACATATATATAACCGAGAAGAGAGCGAGCGTGTTCGTTCGAGCCGCAAATGAAGTTGGTACGATGCGATTTATGTAGCTTGAACGAGCGAGAGAGTTTTCCCTCATCGATTTTCTCATTGTCACAACGATGAAACAGAGTAATAACATCCCGCGATCGCGTAAAATGATCGGCGGACAAGTGACGAAATTATTAAAGCGGCCCGCGAGCGAAGAAGAACAAAGAGTGTTGAGAGTTTCGAGGATTTACGACGAGGAAGAAGCGAAACGGGAAAGAAAGAAAGAAAGAACGAAAGGAAGAACTCGTCGGGGAGTTTCCCTTTGTTGTGTGGAAGTTACTCAGCTCCATTTATTCACTCTCTTCTTTCGTCACTCGCTCGTTGACAGGGGGAAGGAAGAAGGAAGCCCGCGGGAAAAGCCGGATTTTCCGAGACATCTTCCTCGCGTGACAAACGCGATATCCCGAAAAACGTTCTTGGATGCGATATTGTTGCAGAAATGTTTCGAAGATTTTGCGAATACGAGATGTGTAACGGATGAACTCGATGCACACACACATACAACGTACCGTGTGTGCGTGATGTTACGTACAGAGAGGGAAGATAAATCCGCCATATTTGCATTTCCGCCTTTCATGCTTATGAAATATTTTTGCGCTTTACATCGTATTACGTCGTACTGTATGCGGTCATCGATAACTCGCGGCGGAGAGAGAAAAAGCTCCAAACGTGTGTCTTTTCTCGCGAATTTAGACTTTGGATCGCGCTAAGAAATGAATCGTCGCGATGCACATCCACGGTGAAAAAAAAATGTAAATTCGACTTTAATTCAACGTGTCATTCATCCGCGAGACGAGAAGTTTCCGTGAACGATTATCTATTAAGCGACGTCGAGGAGGAGAGCGAACGCGGCGCGAAAAGTACGGAGAACGTAAATCACAATATAAAAGCAAGCCTCTTTTATGTTACAATCTCTCTCTCTCTCTCTCTCACTCTCTCTCTCTCTCCCGTGGATGAAACTCACATTGCAGATGAATGGTGAGCATGCACGAACGATTCCGAGACCGTTTCCTTTTAAAAGGCGAGCTTAGAACCCCGCCGGGGAAGATTTACTGAAAGGATGAATACGGACGATTAACCAGTGAATTTCCTGCATTTCCCGTGCACGGGCCCCCCGCTTTCTTTTTCTTCGTACTTCGCGCTTTCCGATCGATCCCCCCTCTTCCTCTTGACGACGCGAGACGCGCAACACTTTAAGTGTCGATTCACAACTTCGAACGCGCGCGTGTCTCTCTCTCTCTCTCGGTGAATAAATAATTTTTGCGTCAAGTAACTTTCAACTTCGGGAAAAAGAAACGCTTTTCCGCGGTGCTGTGTACAATAAACGCGACGTGTAAGACACACACGTTGAAAAAGCGCGTTGATCCTTCTCTCAAATTTGCGGAAATGTTCGCTCGTGATCGACGTTGCCGCCTAGTGTTTCCGAAATAATGGCGAATTTCGCAACGAGATTTTAGCGTTGCACACGCTATTACTCGAATTGTTAGCTTTTTTTCACCGTTTATGGCCTTAAAAAACAAACATTAACTACGTCCATTTTGTGCGTAAAAAAATGAAAACAGCTCGAGCGAATAAAGCGAAACGCGGTCGTGGTCTTCGTCTCTTTTGTGGCGTTTCTTCCCTTTGTTTCACGCGAGTAATATTAATTAACAAACGAGGGAGGGTTGTACTCGCAGCGAGCAAACTAACAAAAAGCTATATTCGAGCCACAGGTTTATAAATATCGCGCGCGTTTAAACAAACACACACACACACATATGTGTGTAACAAACGCGTAAATAGATAAATGTTCAAAGTGTGTAAACAATTTATTCCGCAGTCGTAATCAATTTGCGGCTGCTCGGAATATTATGGACAAATTGGGGGAAGGAGGCGTATTTAGTTTTGCGCGCGACGCGTTAATTAATCAGCGGGACCGATTTATTCGAGCATTATTTAGACGTCGGCGCGGGGTGTCTTTTGTCAACTAGACGCGCTCAAGAAAGAGAGAGAGAGAGAGAGACTAAAGAACGGTTTGCCGGAAGCGATTTATCGTGATAAGCCCTTCAAGACAAGATTCCCCACCCTTATTTATCCGTCAAATTAACGGACGTTGATTAGGCGGGGCAGCGCGATCTGAGGAAACTTTTCCGTGATGACAATTAATCACCGTCCGCGTCATTTATTACCCGCACTCGAGGATTCTGCGAAAAAATGCGCGATATTATCTCGCATTTATTTTTACGTTCTATCGTAGCGAAACACGTCTCGGGAGAAACAAACTCTTCGCACGTGTGCGAATTGTCTCCGGTTTGAGATTCAACGTTTTTCCTGAGGACATCGTCGAGAAGAACGTCGCTGTTTCAGAATTTTAAACTAACTTTTCCTCAAAAACTGTGTGCAGATCTGTCAAAAACCGAGATATATTTTGAAATTAAATAACCAATCAATTTTGAAGTGCATATGAGATTTGGTTTTTGCAAGTGTCACTTACGTAACGTATGTAATTACGTTTTGACGTGTGTGTGTCTTCGTTCTTCACGAGCTAATAATTTATTTTTGCAATCGGGAATCTCGCGCGTTGTGATAATATTGTTGCAAGAAGCTAACGGGGATTCAATTGTGACGGCGATGCAGCGAGTCAGAGAGCTCGTGTAGCGAGGAACGTTCGCGAATTAGAATTCAAAGGAGCTGCTGTAAATTATCTCCTCTCTCTCTCTCTTCTCTCTCGCCATCACCTCGCAGCAAGTAATATCCAGTGTGTTTCTCTTTATCTTTGTACCCCACTTTCCGCGTTTCCGCTGTCTAAACGTCCTTACGTGTTACAACTCGGAACGCGCGCGCGCGCGCGAACATCTCGGGGGCATTCAAGACGAGAAATCCAATTTCAATGAAAAGGCGGAACAAGAGGTTACGACACGAGACAAATATCGCGTTTCAGAGCGAAACGCGCCGCCGCGCGGTTATGTACATGTTGTCTGCGTAAATTCCTCGGGCCTGTCGGCTTACTCCGAGAGAATTTAACCGATTTATCGCGGAAACGAGAAGAGAGAGAGAGAGAGAAAGAGCGAAGCTCGGAATTTCGCTTTTCTTCTCTCGCGTATTCAAATTGTATTTGTACAGAAACGTTTTTCCAATCGACTTGCACCGAGATTTTTGAAAGAAATTTCAAGAATTTATATATATTTATGTATATTTACTTTTAAAAAGAAATCAAAAATTAACGATAGTAGATTATTTTGATAGTATAATCTACTATCAAAATTACGTTTAGATCCGATTTAGTTTTGCCAGTGTAATTGTAATTTTTTTTTCCCTATCGAAATGTTGTTTTTGAATCTTTTTTCTTCTCTCTCTTTTACACTGTTGGTATGGCAAAGCACCAATAATTTGCACCGGTCATCCATATTTAACAGGAGGTTCAGCTGCCCAGCTGCGAGCGCTTGCACGAAGCACATTAATTAACAGCAACCGTACTAAATACACGAAATCTATTATTGCTCGGTATCCGTGGGGATCACGCCAGAAATCTGGCAGTTATTTCAAGCGATAAAATCGCTCGCATTGTTCGCGCAAGTGATGTATCGACTGTGTTGGTGTAAAATTTTTTAATCGTTTCCTCACCCGGTGTAAGCAATTACTTTGTAAATTTTCTCGTCGGAGTAAGATATATTATTTTGTCAAAAATATATAATCAATTTATTAATCCGCACTTTGTGCAAAAACGATTATATTAAATTCGCGAGCGCGGAAATAACATATCGCGTCATCGCGTGTCACAAGACGCAATAAAATATTTGATAATAATTTACGTTCGAATAATATTTTGCAAATTCGGCAATTTCGAACCATATTACGAGGAATATTATGCAATACTGATTTTTAATTTTCTAAAACGTTTCAATTTCAATTTAATTCCTCTTTCAGTTGAATACGTACTATAAATAAATCAATATAAATGTTTGGCAGACTCAAAAAAAGATTATAATCACAGAACGAAATAAAGACAGACAAGTAAAAAAATATAAAAAAAGTTAGCTAACGCACCTTAAGTTGACTATCGTTCTAGGACGAGAATATCTGACGATGCAAATTGTTCATTTATTCGCTAAAGTAAATTAATTATGTGATTACACAATGATGTCAAAATTTTCATGTTAATAGATATAGGAAACACTTGTGGAACATCGTCAAAATACTGAGTCAAGAACAAAGAAGTCGAAATATATAAATTCCAATCCCCTCGTAATTTCGAGGGACATTTCGAAATTTCATCTCTCATTATGTTACGATAATAATTTAAATAATTTCGTCTCTCTTGTGGAATTTATATATGCGGATCACCAAAACGGAATTATTAACATTTTCATTGTGAAAATGTAACAATATTAATATAACAAATATTACAATTCGTTTTATACATTTTCTATTTATTGCAGATGTCACAATTTTCCTACTGTATGTTGTACAAAATACAAATACTTGAATAATCAGTTCAACTGTTAAATGAGACAATCATCAAGTCAGTTTAAATGCTTGAAGTTGTTTTGAATAACCTTCTAATTAAAATATTGGTTTAAAAATTCCCTCGTTATCGCGCATAGCAATTTGTATGATAAATACATTAACGAGAAAAGCACAAGAAAGAAAAAAACAATTATTTAACAAAGATGTAAACCAAATACCAGTAGCTCGAAAGATCTTACCGGATAGCTTATCAGAGCTTCATTAGTAACATGATAACGAGTACGTACGAGCATTATAAACCTGTAATCTGATGTGTTAAGTAGCTTGACTCTGTTATGACGCTGTAGTTTCACAAGAAGCGCAAGTGGCACTTGCGACTTCCGGAGAAGCCGCTATTGTATTACGACATTACGTGATTGAATTTCGTAAATTACCCATAAACACACGATAACGACACTCTAATTGAGTAGTGGCGGGTACTGTTTTTTTTTTCACAAATTTGCAACAACAAAAAAACAACACTGTTGCTTCAAAATCTTTTTGGATAGAATATCCAACATTCGTTTTTTTCATCAAATTTGTATGTTTGCATTTAAATTTGTTTTCGATCACAAAAATTACATTAAATTCGCCGCGCACGTTGTACAGGCAATAAGAAGATTGTCGAACTGACACAGGAAAAAGAACTGCAAACGCGAGTACATAGAGGATAGACAAAATTGCTCGCACCCGAGGGAGTACTTCGAGATCCACATACGTGTCTGGAGTGCAATAATTATTATCGAAGACACTGTCGACGGACGTAACTTAGAGGCAACTTCTACAAAAGTTTGATTTGAGAAGCGGGTTCTTAGGGGTGAAGTTTTCGGGGAAAGAGAGAGAGAGAGAGAGAGAGTCTTGTAACACAGGAGAAAAAGAAGCTAGCTTCGAAAGTGACGGAGTGAGATATCAACTCGCGCGCGAGTCCGAGACGCCATGTTTGACAAAACTTTTTCTCGTTTGATATAAACCGGTTCAATCGAACCGGAAAGTATTTCGATCTTGATACCGTTTATAAATCGATGCAGAGCATACTGTAGCGTACGGTACGACATTTGATGCAAAGAAAACACACACGAGCAGGATTTTGTTTGTTCGATCGTGTTTTTCGTCTTTTGAACGGAATATTTTTCAAAACAGTTGCGGACGTAAGTTTATCAAATTGCAAGTAAATTGAAAAGTTATTGAAATTATTTTTCGGTTATATGTACAAAAGGTGAATTGCACACAGAGAGAAAGGTTTTTTAAAACAAATTTTGTTACACAATACAAATGTATGTTGTTAGAAAACAACAAAAAAAATACGAGTCAAACAGAAGCAGAATTAGTAAATCTAAAAAAAAACCCCCCGTTCTCTCTACACATGCAAAATCATTTAAAATAATTCGCAAGACGAAAAAATGCAGACTTACCAATCCTGACAACGGAGGGTAATGCGTCGAGCGGCTGGAGCAGCTGAAGGACGAAGACAGAGGCTACCAGGCAGCCCAGATTCATAGCTCATCTCGAAAGCCCACCGCCGCGGCCTCTCGGGGGGTGGCCCTTCGCACAAACACTACCGCGCAAACTATGTTGAACGAGACCCGACACTCCTACGCATTTAACTGAAAGCAAACACACAAATACGATGTCGTGAGAGAGTGCACAAAAATTATGTTATTATTGTTTTGAATTTTTCAACTCAGTTTTTCGACCGCAAAACCTCGTGGAAAAGCTTTTTATTTCGCATTTTTATTTTTTATACAACCAAATTGAAAAAACTTTATGTATAATTCATTTACTCGGGTAAATTAAATGTTTGAATACTCCTATGTATACGTACACTCGAATGTCACATGCAATTTGAAAAAGCTGTCGTTAATTAATGTTTAATATTCTATTATTATCACTAATCATAATTATTATCCCTATTGCTCTAATGATAATTAATTTAATTTTAAATCATCTGTGTCACGAGAAAAGATCTCCCCATTTGAATGTGGATTTGACCCAATATCCACTAGCCGAGTTCCCATGAGAAGACAATTCTTCTTAGTAGATTTAGTTTTTTTAGTTTTCGATGTAGTTTACAGCTGTTACGGCCTTAGATATTATCGCGTAGATAATTATTATTATATAATTACAATATACTTACAGGCTGTTCCACTTTCAAAAAAAAAATTAACGTTCCGTAGGTATTAGTTTCCCTGTGCGTATTAATTAAAAGTTGGAGATAGACTACATCGACTTTCTGTATAAGTGGAACGTGTACGCATCCACGCGTGTATGTTTACTATATTATGTAGGATACATATTATATATACGTTTGCCATTCGATGCGCTGGTGAAATTCAAAAGAGCCGGTCGCGTTCTGCCGCGAACGAAACATATTTTTCAATTTACAAGATCAGAGAGAGCCTCTTCGCCCCGACTTGGTTGAAAAATTACCATTTCGTGTAAACGCTCTTGCGAATCCGATTCAGCCTGCTCTAGGTGGTTATTACGCCCGCGGACGAATTTACATATTTTCGTCTCGCGTATATTCTCGCGATAACGTGAAAAATTACCTTCGCTCGCATTATCATTTTATGTTTCAAATTTCGAGTGACGCTCGAAAGAGGAGCGAAGAGCTAGATGTCTCCGCGTGTTACTTCGTGTGTTTTCTCGCGCAAACGTCACGCACGTATATACGACCCGGACACGAGCGTTTCGCAGACGACAAAAGACGCTCCGAAATTACAAATTCCGGCGACGTCGGGATTGTTGGATTATTTCCAGATAAAAAAAAAAAATTATTATGTATAACCGCGTGTGTACATTTGTTACAACTCGCGCGCAATGAAGCTTCAACGTTACACACACACACACATAATATAATTCAAGCTTTAACAGGTACTGTATAAAAAAGTGTAATTTGATTTTAAATATTTTCCACTAATTTGCAGTTTCGTTTAGCGCAACCGCGATTTTAATTAAAGCCAATCCAATATGCACACAATATGCGCAATAATATCGCTTGTTATCGAGTTTAATTGTTTTCAGATAAAAAAGCGGCTCTTCATTTCGTCAACCGAATTTAACTCTCGTTTCTCTCTTACCCTCCTCCGCGCACGTTTTTTTTACAATCGAGCAAGTACCGAACGACGTGCGTCTATTATCCAAAGCGAACTTCGCGTTCCTGTTCTTATTCACCGGATTTCTTGTCCGACCGCGCTGCTCCGTCCCTCATAAATCGATAAAATTACGAAATAACCGCGTTGTTTTGCCGCCGATGAACGCAACGAATGACGCAAACTCGCTGGCGGAAACTGTCGGCATTATTCGAGTTTAATTCAATGTCGCGATTTCCTCGCGAAACGGCGAGCAGTTTGGCGGAGAACTTGCTGCCGCGGTTTCTTCCCCGCGTCAACGATTTCGGAAGAAACAACGACGCGACTTTCGGGAATTTCGCGCATTCGTCGTCCATGCGCGCAACCGAATCGCGGCGCAGACTTGCCGGCGACTTGTGCCCGTATAATACGTATTGTACGGTCCGCGCGATTCTCGCTCGAGAACTTTATTATTACGACAAAAGGAACGCGTTTCTTACTTCCATTTTCCGACGCGCGGAGAGTCTTCGACCTGAGTAATTGCGGCTCCTTTATTCGGGGCGCGTTCTACAATGTCGCGAAGAAAAGAACGAGAAATATTCCACGGCGAGCGAGTGATAATCCCCGGAGAGATACGCGGAAGTATACCGTTGCGATGGGCAATCCTTTCAACTGAGAAATGGAGTCGAGTGGTAGGTTTCCGAAGAACTCGTACAATTTTTCAGATGTAATTCATTTGAAACCGCACTCATTGCGGAGTAAGTTTTTTTTTTTTTTTGCTTCTTATTATTACTTTTTTAAATGTCTGTCCTGTTCTACATATTTCTGCACATTTTTCCCAGCGCGTATTTACGTACATGTGTAATGCCGGCAGTGGTTTACGCACATGTGTAACGTCGGCTAGCAGTAGTTTACACATTCAAAAAAAAAAAAAAACGAAAGCAAACTTATGAGATAAATTTCTCTCGACGAAATGCACGGAGACGCGCGAGAGAAGTTCAAGGGAACTCGCGTAGAGAAGTGAGAGATCACCGTGATCGTAATTAAAGCACCGAGGAAAGTAATTCGCCGTGAGGAATCACGACATACTGGCGCAATTTGTAATCTTGTAATTAGCACGTCGGGGAGATGAAAGGCCGCCAACATCTGGAAGGAAAATATATCCGGATCTTCTCCTTCGATGCTCTCTCTCTCTCTCTCTTTTTCACACACACATACTTTCTCTATCCGCCTCGCGCGAGACTCTTTTTGAGGTGAAAACGAGAAGACTGTTAAACCGAATTCTTCCGACTCGTTCTACGCCGCGTTCAGGTTGCCGTAATCGCGTCGTCTTATTCGACTATAATTCGTCGCGACCATAAAGCGCCTTAATGGCACGGGAGAAGATGCCGGCGCGGAACGCGCGAGAAGGAAGGATGAAAATGAAGATGGGAAAGTCGGAGGAGAAGCGGAACGAGGATACGCGGAGAGGAGAGAAGAGAAGGGAGAAGTGCTTTAAATATATATATAATATATTTTTACTTTTCTCTCTCTCTCTCTCTATTTTCCTCTCTGCGCGCGTCTGGCCGATTTTTTTGTGATTTACGATCGTCCTAAAAACGTCTTCGCGATATCGCGTCGTGCCCGACCCTCCCGGAGGAAAATAGGTGGAAAACTCGGCTCGCGGATCTCTTTCAGAGTTCTCGTTAACGCGATCATTTTCCACGCTTTTTCAATACGTAGATTGCACGGGGAGAATCCGGGAGAAACGCTTACTAAGCAGATGATGTATGTATTTCTTTTTTTTTTTTTCCGTTTCAAAGCGAATTCAGATCGAGAGCGATTCATTTCGCGTGTGGCAAAGCCGCGCAACGGACAATTCATTGTCAACGTTTATCGAGCCTAGCTCATCATCTCTATGTGTAAAATGCCTTTTACGTTCTTTTTTTTTTTTTTTTGAAGTACCGTTTATCAGTAAAATGTGGTTTTTTCGCACACATACGGGCGAATTTGCGGGCGAAATTCATGACCGGTGGATCATTACGTTGGTGGAAAGAGAACAAATCTCTTTACTAATTGTTTCAAATCTGCTTTTTTACGATGGAAAATTTTTTCTCTCTACGTGTTACATCGATGAGAGAACAATTATATTACAAGTCTCGCCAAAGCTGCGCGCGAAAGAGGATCTGAATATTTCACCCGCATGTGTGAACTTCGTGTGTGATTCTCGGATTTTAAGGGGAACGACACGTTCGCAACGCGCGGAACTCGATAAAGAGCTTCGGCTTTTGTTCCTCGTTTCTCGATATTCCTCGATCGCATCTTCTCTCGTCAATTTTCCAGAGCTTCGTGCCTCAGATATCGACACCGTAACTTTGATCATTTCGCGACACGGTGCAATGAAATTTAATCGTTTACACTGCCGTCACAGCTCTAGCGCGGCGCAAAACCGGCGTGGAAGTGCATTTCACTTTTTACAATCCACTCGCTCGTTTCAACCGTGAGAAATGAATTGTCGTTTGTCTTTCATAAAAAAAAAGAGAGAGAGAGAGAAGAGGGAAAGAGAGATATCGACTTAAAACTGATTAAATATTTATCGTGCGTACGCAGAGAGTACGTTTAACGGTGCGTAAATTTTTTAATTCGGCGTAATCGAATTTGAAATAAATTTGTCGCACTATTGTTTCTACAAATCACAATATCGATAAATAAAACATTGGAAAAAATTAAAACATTTTCATTAAAATTATTTCATTTGCATATATATGGTAATTTTAGATACAACGCACTGTTACGCAACGTCCCTATCGATTTATATTGTTCGAACGCGAAGTTTTGGAAAAAAAAAACGTATTATTGCAATATATATATATGCAATATATCTGCATTATAATAATGCGCAAGTTATTGCACTTTAATCGAGCGTACAACAGAAATTTACATAGGCGTTTACATATTTTGCTTGTAATAAACATCATATCGAGAAGTAAATACAAATAATAGTACACAATATTTGATACACACGATTTTGCATTGTGTAACCGTAGACATATACATTTTGCTCTCTCCGGCCCCATTCAATAACTCGCTCGCGCGCGCGCGCGAGCCCTCCCCGCACCCGTCGCACCGAAAAGATCCCGCGGGGGATTAAAATTGTTATTATTATCCCGGATATAAGGTCGTAACTGTTATTTAACTCCCGACCAATGACAAAACGATGATTAAACTTACACGTTCAATATCGCACCGATAGCATCGCATCGGCGCCATCATGGATTACGCTCATCCCTCTGAAGTTGGCACCTTTATTCGCGAAAATTCGATAAACGTGCTATAATTATATCGACACGATATATGGCTTGATTATACGCCGACTAATTGGTTCAAATTTTACTTTACGAGTTGTAAGTTTTTTTTTTTTCGAGAAAATTATAAGTCTACGAAATATCTATTTGCACACGCGCGCGATTAAATTTCAAACAGAATTGCATTCGCTCCGGAATTAATTAACTCGAAACATGACGTTTGGATGTGATTTGCATATTCATATTTCAAACACATGTACAAATGCTTTACGATGCGCGTGTTTGTATGAGTGTATTATTTATTACACTATTAAATAATCAAATTTTTTTCTCACCTTTTTTCACGGCTGTGCTCGGGAAGGGAATTACTGACTGAATCTATTGCCAAAAGAATCCTTTCGAGATCCTTCGAATACCGTTGAGATGTCCCGAGAGAGATGCGCGGACATTTGAATGTGTTTGAAAATTACCGGCGCGAAAATATACGCGTTGTTCTTGCGACGTGCGTAAACATAACCTCTACGATAACCGAACCCTCGTCATCACGGAAACAAAAATATACACATCCTATCTTGACAGCGGCCGGCGCGCGACTGCCGCCGAGCTGTCGGTCGTCGACTCACGACAGTTGCCGGAGACGCCCGAGCGTTATTGCTCGCCTCGAGGTTACCACGTGCGTGTCAGCCAATCAGCTCGAGGCAACCCACGTGCTCCGCAGGCATCCATGTGACAGCACGCGCTGCGTGCATCGCCGTTTCTTTTGGAGCACAATTCAATTTTGCTGATACACTGATTCGAATATTGTTGTACTGGTTATTAAATGAACTTGTTGCAATTTCATTTATTTCATTCTTTCTCCATTTTTGACATGTCTATTACGTTTTAATTTCGTGATTATTCTATTTCACATCCGGAATACGCTGTGACGTTGTTTAAATACACTTTATCGATATCCAATAGATTTAAATATTATTTCCGGATAAAATTTGTCGCAAAAAAAAAAATATTTTACGCGAGGAGATGAAGTGTTATATTGTTTCTTTAAACATTTATAAAACCAATTTATAAAACCATCGAGGGTTTATGATATATTAAATACGTATACAACATAAAATGTAATAAATGATTTGATATTTGATGCTTTCGCGGTGTGTTGTATTAACATGCAAAGATGTTTTTCGGGTTTGATACTGAGTATCAGGTTGCTCTTTAAACTCTGATGAAGTGAGCTGTAATGTTCACGAAACGTCGGTATAAAAATAACACTAACGCGGTTCAAACCCGAAAAACATCTTTGCATGTAATAAATGATTAATTGCACAGCCATTAAAAAAATGTTATTATAGCAAACCGTAAAGACAATAACTTATTTTGATGCATTGTTTCTCTCGTTTTGGAAAATTTGCGCCAAGTTGCGTCGTAGAAAAGAAAATAAGGATGGCAGAAGCCGCCATATTAAGTTCTACGAGCTACTACCTGTGTTTTAGTAGCTCTTTCATACTTTTCATGCGCGTCGACTACACGCGTCGTAAACTTAAAGGACTTTTATAGGAATTTTGCTGGCGACGAATAGAGATCGTCGTCATCGCACATCGTGAACTTCTTTCTCATTATAAATTTCACGTCCCCAGACGCTTCGCTTATTTCATGCGTAAGTAACGACGTCGCAAAGTGTTCAAATATTGTTTTTCCCTTTACAAGATACGTATACGACATGTAATATATTTGCAAAATATCGCTTAACATTGCTCGAAGAACTATTTCTTTTATCTTTGTTGGAAAAGATTGTTGTGTGATATCTCTTTACGTTTCTCTCAAGTAATTTAAATTAACGAATTTTGTCGCGTGGTAT
This sequence comes from Pseudomyrmex cubaensis, assembly GCA_014825685.1. Taxonomy (NCBI): domain Eukaryota; kingdom Metazoa; phylum Arthropoda; class Insecta; order Hymenoptera; family Formicidae; genus Pseudomyrmex; species Pseudomyrmex cubaensis. Next base: position 30,962 of record QVOA01001662.1, read on the forward strand.
TAAACAAATATTAAGCTGATATTTGATGCTTTCGCGGTGTGTTGTATTAACATGCAAAGATGTTTTTCGGGTTTGAACCGCGTTAGTCATTTTCATACCGACGTTTCGTGAACATTACAGCTCACTTCATCAGGGTTTAAAGAACTACCTGATACAGTATCAACCCTGATGAAGTGAGCTGTAATGTTCACGAAACGTCGGTATGAAAATGACACTAACGCGGTTCAAACCCGAAAAACATCTTTGCATGGTAATTTTTCACTTCGAAAGGAAGTAGCAGACAGACACTGCGTGTGATCTTACATTTGTTTTGGTTATTAAATGCAAAAAAAAAATTACACGCAAATATTTAAATAGCGTAGCAACAGGTTTCACGATGATTCCGTCGGGGCGCAGGTTAGCAAAGACACGAACCACGCGTGATAAATTGAAAATCAAGTTTCCGAGTGGTTTGAAGTCGAAGTGCGGAGTCGAACATGGCGCGAACTAGTTGCTCACGCATCCGAAGGATGGCGATACACTCGATGTAGCTCGTGCTCGTCTCTTTTTACTCCCGTACCACCTTAATAAAAGATACAAGAGCGCATATCCACTTTCCACATTCTCTGCATTATGCAAAAAACATTTATGTTTAATTCGTTTGCCAGCTTCGTACTTCGAAACCGATTTTGAGGGAGTTCAATGAATGCAAAATTCAGTTTTACTCTCGCACGGGGGCACGGGTATGAATTTTTAAAAATGCGCGAATTTTCGCGCTGAAATTTACATAACGTGCAAAAATGCGCAAGAGCATTTAAATTTGTTTTTCCAACTGTAACACATCGTTACGCGCTCGCGCTTCAATTTTCAAGACTCTAATGAAAAACACTTCTTCCGATGCAACTTTCACGACGCAATTTCGTTTAGCACCGGTATCTGAAATAAAATACGTACGGCGCCAAATAATTGATCACGCTCGAGCGAATTCGCGGGTTGCTTGCCACGGCAGCGCGAGCGACACAAAAGTCCGCCTCGATTTCCGTGGCGGGCTCCTGCAAACGATCCGATCGGTGGTACCATTTTCTCCTGGCGGAATCCATTTCCGACGCCGGCGTTTTCTCGAGACTCGTTCGTCATCGATTTCGCGCCGATCGAGACCGGCCGAGGGTGAACTTTCAGCCGCACAAATTAAAACCATTACTAATGGCACCGAGCCCCGGAAGGCTCCCGCTTTTCTCCCTCTCTCATCCCCCCTCTTATCCCGGGAGAAATAATTCGTCGGTGCACTCGCATCGACAGCGCCGGGAGAATTGCACTCCTCTTTGGATCGCTGTGAGAAACTTTGAGTGCGATCAAACGCACCGACAGTGAAAAACGTCCGTGACCCGCCAGACACGCGGAGGAATAGTGGAGGAATTTATTATGGTCAGACATGAGACCGCGTCTCTCCCGAGTTCCTCGTGTAGACGCCTATGCGCATAGACACGTCGCGCAAGAATTTTGCAACTATTATTATGCAATATACAGAATGTTGAAAAAAAAAAAAAAAATAAAAACAGACATACGTTGTCGCGATGGAGATAACGGTAAGAAAGAACATCATATGAGGACACAAACAATTAACTTTGAAATTCCTGACTTCTTTATACTCGTCACATTTTTGCGAAATGAAATTCTCCATACATAAATTTAAAAGTTTTCTCTTTCATGATGATGTATTTAATGTAAGTCTCAAAATTCTAAAGTCCGTCGAACTTCTTTCGCGAATTTACAAACCTCGTATTGTTGAACTTTTCCATTCAGATGACTGCGCTATTGACACAATGTAAAGTGTAATCTTATTGGAAAATATGCGACATCACGGGAATGCGTCCTGAAAGCTTCTAGTCCGTAATCTTTTTTCTCGCATTGTATTTTTTATAAAAATAATAATATTATTTTTTATTGAGAAATCGCTTCTCCGCACAACGTCAATCTCCAAAGAACGAACATAAAAAAAATAATACTTTTATTTAAAAAAATAATAATGTTTCATTGAAAGATCAGTTCTCCGCACAATTTGAATCTTCAAAGAATGAATAAAAAAAAAAAAAAAACGCTGAATAAAGAAATAAATACTGCGATTGAATTTTTGTGGCGCTTTCTCTGCGTAGAAAGGGGAAAGAAAAGAATAGCTGGCGATCCCACGAGAGGAAAAATCACGAGAGATTGTTCAACAGAGACGTTTCTTTGGAACACCGTGTGATCGCGCAGAATTTTCATATAGAAAGACTTTTTGGACCGTATCCAGGATCAATAGATTTATCTTCTTTCAAAAGAAACAGTGCTACGTTACGTGCGACCGAATACAATTTTGCCGACATAAAAATTTTATATCGGATCGCAATCGATCGCGCGCCTAGTTAATTATCGCGAGACGAGTAACACAAAAAAAAAAAGAAAACATTTATGCCTCGTAATCATGCGAGGTGCGATTGATAAGTACTCGAAACGACGCACAGATAGCGACAGTAGTATCGCATTGCTTGCTGTCGTTGACAAGTTCTATTCTTCAGAAGAATAAACGTCAAACGCTGACTCGTTATCGCGCGCGGTGTTTGTGTGACAGCTTATCAAGAGATTTCCCGAAATTCTAGATTGCTCTCGGCGATTTTTGACAACGCACCAGATCGCGCGCGCTTCAATGGCCAAAATTCACGAGTTCGAATTGCTCTGCCTCATCCGCCTTGTTCGCGAACCCGTGGCGCGATTTTCTCTATTTGAATCTGAAAAACCGGCTCGGTGGAAAGAAATTTTCGGGCGACAACAATAAGCCATCGAGCCGCAAAAATACGGTCATTTTGAAGAGCGATCGAGAGATCGTTCTGTGAAAATGTTCTTGAGAAACACTCAAGGTGTATCGAGCTAGAAGGCAATTACATTGAAAAATAAATACATTTGAATCCGATAAATCCTTATTTACCTCTTCACTTCTTCACCTCTACTTATCAATTAACTTAATCGCTCCCCCTCCTCTTCGTACTTGAAACACGAATGAAATTTCGAATAACACGAGAGTTAAATGTGTCCAACGCGAATTAAATTTTTATTCTCTCTTTGTATGTTATTGTTTACACTACAAGTGATACATCGTATATTACATCGGCGTATAGATAAAATAAAATGAATCGACTATTTTTTCTCGTTGTCATTCTGATTATTTACGATCGTGTATGTTTTTTGTTCGAGGTAAAGAGCAAAGTTAAGTCTTAAAGTCAAGATAAGAAAAAAGATATCGTTCTTGCGACTCATCATGACACACATGTGGATTATACGACGCATTTAAACGCGTCTTTTCTTAGAGTCTGTTTCAGTTTTAAGTGGACTAGGCGGCGATGTAAAGACGCAGATAAATATATCGGAAATATCTTTAACATATTTCCGAGTTTTTTTAAGTTTCCTTTCACCGCGTGTATTTAACAAAACGTATCGTTTGGTTTTTTTTTAACAAAACCGATAAGCAGAAGTCAATCGCGGGACGATGGAATACCTCGAAATACTGTGCGGCACTTTCGTCGCGATTCTCGCTCTGTATTACTACTTTACGTCGACCTTCGACTTCTGGAAGTCACGCGGCGTCGCCGGTCCGGAGCCAATGCCGTTTTTCGGCAATTTTAAGGATATTATTTTTTCGAAAAAGCCGATGATAGAATACTTGACGAACCTATACAACACGTACAAAGACGAGCCGATGATTGGGATATTCATCAAGAGAAAGCCCGCGCTTATTCTAAGAGATCCGGATTTAATTAAGAACGTTCTAATCCGAGATTTCTCCGTGTTTCCCACCAGACGAATCGAGAACATCTTCGAAAAGGTATGCGTAAATACTTCGAGCTATTGTTTGCAACTGTAAGAGATGTTTTGTTTTCTTACGTCACATTGTAGACCGACCCGCTGACTCAACGTCTCTCTTCTCTGGAGCCCAAAAGATGGCGACCTCTGAGAATGAGATTGTCGCCTGTTTTCACTTCCGGCAAGCTGAAGGAGATGTTCGTCCTGATATTGAAGTGCGCCGATCATCTCGAGCAGTACATGGAGAAACTGGCGAACATCGATGAACCGGTGGAATGTCGCGATCTAACGTCCAAGTACACGACCAACGTTATCGGTACCTGCGCCTTCGGCATCGAGATAAACGCTCTGATGAACGACAATAATGAATTTCGCAAAATGGCAAGACAATTATTCGCTCCAACTTTGTACAACACGCTGCTAAACATGGTCAGAGACAACGTTCCGTGGCTTTACAGAATTCTCGGTTACGTTCTGCCGCAAAAACAAGTAACCAAATTTTTCTTGCGCACCACGCTCGAGAACATGGAGTACAGGGACAAGAATAACATCGTTAGACACGACTTCATCGACGTTCTGCGCGATCTGAAGAAACACCCGGAAAAAGTAGACAATATAGGTAAAGAGTTCTGGTATCTTTCTCTCATATCAAAACACACCGAAAGTTTTGCAATATATAATTGTTGAACCAAATGGAAAATTCGACCTTATAGCCTGAAGTTGTCCAAGGATGGAATTGGAATGAAAATTAAAGATCGATCGAAACGTCCCAGTTAAGATTACGTTTAACGGTTTTTTCATTCCAATTCCATCCTTGAACAACTTCAGGCTATAAGGTCGAATTTTCCATTTGGTTTAATCCTTTTTTTAAGGCCTGTTGCAATTCATTATAATTGTTGAGTTCATTAAAAAAAAAAATATGTACGTGCGCAGAAATGACGGACAGTTTGTTGGCCTCTCAAGCGTTCGTATTTTTTCTCGCCGGTTTTGAAACCTCGTCGATGACCATGAGCCACGCGCTGTACGAATTAGCGCTGAATCAGAAAGTGCAGGACAAGCTACGCGAGGAAATTCAACAGGAATACGAAAAATGCAACGGCGATTTAACGTACGAAAATGTGAAGAAGTTAACTTACTTGAACAAAGTTTTCAAAGGTGAGTCTCTCCGTTTAAAAGTAGAAAAGTACAAATGAGATAAGAAGTATATAAAATACTTTTGTTTGATAATTCTAAACAACAATGGTTACTAAAGATTAAAGCGTGTCGCTTAAAGCGGTGCGTGGAAATGCATTTTCGCAATTTGTGAGTTATTTATTATCGAACGCATTCGCAGAAACCTTACGAATGTATCCGCCGTTGGTATTTACGACGAGAATATCGTCGTCGAGTTATACCTTCGACGACACGAAAGTTACTATACCGAAAAATCAACAAATATGGATTCCGATTTATACGATTCAACGTGATCCGAGTATTTATCCGGATCCAGATGTTTTCGATCCGGAGAACTTCAGCGAGGAGGCTGTGCAAGCCAGACACACTATGTCTTTCTTACCTTTCGGCGACGGGCCGAGGAATTGCATCGGTGCGGTGAAAAAGAAAATTCGATTTATACAAATATTTCAATACAAAATCGTGTTGTTATTATTAAAATCGTTTTATCATTCTTGTTGGTTTTTTTAGGTGCTCGCTTCGCCATTTACCAGACCAAAGTCGGGCTCATAAAGATGCTGCGCAACTACAAGTTCGAACCTTGCGCGAAAACAGACATACCCTACAAAGTGAATATACGTTCAGCATTATTGACACCAAAAAATGGGATACACTTGAAGATAACCAAACTCGATCACTCTTAAGAAACTTCAAAATCCGTAATATTTTATTTCCGAGTATAAATGCACATTCGCATATATACATATATATAAAGATGAAGGGATATTTGTACATATTTGTCAATTACGGAGACATAAATTATCTATATAATTTAATTAGTATTTTGATATTATTGTGCAACGCTAAAATAACATCTCTTGTCATATGTCGATTACCTAATTATATAAATAATTGTAATAATAATATGAGTTGTATTAAATAATACGATTGTTGCCAAATCTTGTTTGTTTATCATTATTTCAACTAAGCAAGCAAATTTTGAAATTGTTTCATAATTTTTGGATCATGTAAATAGTCTTGACAAATATATATATAATCGAATTGTTTTAATGATGCAATGTGCACACACACGGTAAAGGTGATGTTGCATTGTAATAATTCTGGACACCATTGGCGATGTTAATTTCGATGAATCGATACGAAATTCCTCGCCAAGTGTTCCTTATCGCGCTGCAAACGCGAGGGTTCGCGCCATTTGCAAGCGGCTGCGAGATTTATCGATGGTCCCCGCAATGAAGGAGGCTAAGCGGTCCTCTCGGTATTGTTTTGCCGGTTATCTTTAAATTAGTCGAGATTAGCCGGCCGTGTTTCGAACGAGCCTGGCGAATCCGCAGCGAAGGCGGTCGCCTACAATTGCCGGGCGATAATAACAACAAGGGGTGTGATCGCGTGTAACGTATCGCGCCGAACGATAAGCCGCGCCGGCTTAAATAGCAGTTAAACGCCGGGACAATTAGCGAAGCTTGATGACGATGATGATAGGTGCGATGCGCGCATTTTATTCGTCGGGTCACGCGAGCGCGCGTGCGTCTCGTCGTCGCAATTACACGCAACGATGGTCGACGCGCGTCGAGCGTTTTCCCGAAATTAATACCGACGCAACAACAGCGTCGGTTAATAGAATGTCGCGCTTTGTCACACGATTACAAACACACACACACACACACACACTCTCTGTTAAAAACTTCGTTAAAAGTGCGTAATTACATCGTGGCAATAAACGACCGCACGTGTCGTCTCACTTCATCTTTTATTTATTCGACGAATTAAATCTGCCCGCGTTTAACTTGCAATAAAAAATGTTTCATTACAAAACCTCTTCCTCTCGTTTTTTTTTCTTTTTTTTAGTGGAATTTACGCGAGCAGTTATATCGCTCGTAGATAGATCGTAAATCATTTGAGAAGCGACGCGACGCGTCGCAATGATCACATTTAAAATTGATAACCGTCTCATAATGGCGTCGGATGTAGTATGCAGAAAAACAGATTACGCGCGAATAGTGCGGAAGGACAGGTGCGATCGTAATAGACGAGAACAGATGGAAAACCAATGGTCGACTTGAAATTATCGCTCTCTCGATAACATCGGAACGGAACGTGCGTGTGTGTTCGCGAATAAAAAAGTTGATGAAAAACGCGATGATGCAGTAAAACTTTTTTTCACAGAGAAGGAGATACGATCTTTTTTTTTCAAAACGCAGAACCAGAATTTGTAAGCCAGGACCGGAAGAGAGAAAGTAATTGTGCAAACTCAATTTTATTTCACGATCCGGTCTCGATCTACACGCTCGCTTGCGACCCGACTGTTCCCGTCTCTCGTCTCTTTTCTCTTCTCCTAACAACTCCACAACACGTTGTTTATTTACAAATATATTTCGCTTTGACAACAAAAATCTTTTTACACATCTAAAAACAACCTCTCTTACGAATTTCCATATTGCACCCATTTTCTCTAACTTCTTCTTTGTTCGCAAAATATTCTTTGCGCGAATAAATTTTCGACATAGCTTTGTAAGTATCGACTTTGACGTTTAAAAAGGCTGTCGTTTATTTCGACGGGCTTCGCTCTGTCGAAAGACAGAGAGAACGCCCGTTAGAATGATTTAAAAAAAATGGAAATATCTACGCGTAGAACGCAAAAACATTTCGCACAGAGTTCAGGAAATATGAGAGAAAAAAAAAACAAATCTCTCTTTTCGCAGAAAAAAAAACTTGCGCACAAAATGTTGTTATTAAAAATCTTCGCGCGGACGGTCTGAGAGAGCGCGCTTTATTGAAAGATTGTCTGTCAAAGAATTTCTTGTTACTCTCACGACGCGCAAAACATTTTGCAATATTCCAACGCGAGAAATATTTTCAGTCAAGAGGGAGACGATCGCGAGATACGTACAAATTGTATGAAGAAGCTACTAGTACGGGAGAGCCCGGGCGAGAGATCCGGTATCACGCGGGACCATTAATCTTCGTCTGGCGCTTCTCTCCGCCGTCAGATTAGGATCCCTTCTTAGATTCTACCTACGTCTTTCTCGCAATGGCGTAGCGCGAAAACGTTAAAAGAGTCTCTCAACGAACATATAAGCTGAAGGGCGCTTGATGTAAAATACTGCAGTCAGAGTTAATATCATATATAGTCGGGATTGAGTGTCGCGACGTATATTTTTTCAACGCTAATTGGAGCACTAGATCCGGAGAAGTACGTACTTATTTAATTCTCATTACCACTCCTCCGTGTCCGTAAAAATATAACATGTAAGTAATTAATCAGAAAACAAGCTTCTGAGAAAAGTTCAAAAATTAAAAGATCTTGAAGCTGTAGTCCACCGATCCGCGGGTAAAGCTATGATCCACGGCTGTAGCTTTAAGAACTATTTTAATATCTGGATAAATATAATAATAATAATATTTAGAAAAAGGAGAGAGAAATTTGCGTTTCTCGAAAACTTCTTCTCTAAATTCATAATTTCTCGGATCAGCAATATTCTGCAAAAAGTATTGGATATTTAAAAAAAAGTAATATTAAAATATAACGCAATTGTAATATTAATGTAATGCAATTATCGAATTAACGGAGTATTTAAATCAGACTGCAACGTGACTGTAATTGTCGTGATAGATTCAAATTAGATTGAATAATTTTTATCACAGATCGAGTCGAATTTAAATTACTCGTGCGCCGCTGCGCGCTTTGTGACAGAGATGTAAGTTTTTTTCTCTTCGTTCTCTTCTTTTCCGAAAATTAATCGATGTCGTGTTCGGCGAACGATCGTTACGACGATTCTGTAACCCGCACGCTGTTGTTTGCGCGTTACGGAGGTTCGTTTTAGCGAGGTTTAAACGGATGCATTCAAATTCGGGCGTTCGTCTAACGCCGCATCCAAGTTGTCGAGGCTTATCGGCCCGCAAGACGCGAAGTTGACGAAGTGTTTATCGGAACGCGCGTCGCGATCGCTGCAGGAACTCACGAACGACTGCTGGCGATGCTCCTTCGTGACTGCGACACGATGTCGTTATCTCGCGAGAGGGTTTGTTTCCCGTTCGATCGAAAGAGAGGGAAGGGATATATGCGATATTCGTCAAATCGCGCAGGCCAGGCTGCCGACGCGCTGCTCAATCTATACGTTTTGAAATTCCTCAAGTGCGCAAACTTTGGCATTGTTTGCCAAAATAATATTTTTTGCAATTTTTATAATTTTCACGACTTTTATTTTTAAATATATGTAGCATTTTTATCGTGCGTTCTGTATTTTTTAACGATACTCCCCGCAGTTTCTGAAAGCGTAAAAATACACGTGAATTAACATTTCCCGTCCACCGGTATATTTCCGACGATATTCCCCAACAAGGTATTATTTTCAACCGTTTTCACATCTCCCCGCGCGCGTTTTGTCGGCGGTCGCAATGCCGAGTGCATTAGAGCAAAGTGCATCCAGAGTTCGTCGCGTTATGCCATTACGAGGATTACCAACGGGAAATGCCTCTCTCCTGTTTTTCTCCGCACTCGCGTAAAATTGTCTGGTTAATTGTATTTCATTGTTACTCCCCCTCCGTGCGCGTGATTCGTTGCCTCTGCGTGCGGATACACGAGGAAGATCCACACGTCGATGTGCGATACGCGCGGATGTGTGTATCGCTTGTTAGCACTTTTACCGCGTGCCGCTCCCGCAGCAAATCAAAAAACATTGCAAGCACGTGACATTCAAACGCGCGCGCGCGCGCGCGAGCAGATCTTTTGTCAATTCATAATCTTTCATCAACAATATTCGAAACTTACAAAATGAGAAATACACACGCGCGCACATTATTCACTTATATATAATAAACGACGAGCAATGTCTCACTAATTGGAGTTGTGTTGTTGTTGTTTACGAGAAATTCGATTGCTGAAAAAAAAAAACAAAGCAAGCTCGCATGTAAATAAATCTGTTGAAACGGAAACAATGAAAACGGATTTACTCCTCCTCGGATCTCGGATTAATGACTTCGCAACCCGAGCAAAAGTCAGTTCGGCCTCGTTTCTCGCACGTTTTTTGCGCGCGAATCCGCACATTTTTCCCCGTGCAGCTTGCAATCCTCCTTCAATTCCGAGCTATCGTCGTCACGACGACGTTCAAATTGGCAAACTGCGCTAATGTTCCGTTCGGAGCATTAATAAACCGCCCGCGATTATCTGCATTGGTTGAATCCACGTCGTAGCGCGCAATGTTGCGTAAATGCGAGCGGACCTGTTTACGCGCGAGTTTCCGTGCATTTAGCAAATGCGAGCGCGCGCGCACAGCGTCGAAACTGCGTCTGACCGCGCGCGTATCGTCGCATCCTGCCATAATTTTCCGATGATTCCCATTTGCAGTACGACATGGTCCCATAGTGACGCAATAATTAGCTCCCGTGTATGTACGTCGAAGGGAGGAATTTGCACTTGATGTATCTATATGGAGATCGAGATAATGCGATGTGTAAATGAGAATTGCAAAACACAACAATATGCAAATATCCCATTCACAAATTGAATCAAATTTACTGTTGATACGCGCGAGTGTGTAATTTATTCTTTTCATGACTGACGCACGCGTTTTATTCGGATAAAACAGCTCACGTACAACGATAATGATCTCATTATTGAATAATAATTAGCTCGGATAATTTGCGGAGAAAGGAAATTCGCGAATGGAACTGGCCGTGTACGGATATGTACCCGCGCTCGTGATATTTCTCATTATTTTCTATTTAGAGAGATTCCACGGGAAAGAGGCGAGAATTGTGCGCAGCGAACTGTGGGGTCCGCGCGGCGATAATCAATTTTGTTCCAATTAAAATTTACAACAGCCGAGCGCCCCCGAATGTTCTCTACGCGCGCCGGAAGATTGACAACCGCATTGTCGAAATTCCCGCATCGAAATTCCCCGAACTTTGCTGTCTACTTGCGAAATAAAGGGATTTATTTCAAAAACTTTTCGCGGTTTCGCCATATGACTGCAGTTTTTCGCGATCGGTAGTTCTTTTTTTTTTTAATTCTTATATTATTTGCGCGCGGGTCGTGTCAAATATGAACTGCGATAAAACATGTTACTCGGAGTTGATTCACTTTCTCTCTCTCTCTCTCTTGTATATTGTTATATTATATCTACTTGCTTTTCGACGCTTACTCGGTAATATATTTCGTATACGTGCCTCAAGGACGCGGCGAAACGTGAGATTGGAATCGTGCGCGAATCAATTGGATGATTGAAATGATCGCGCATGAGGTTTCTGCTTACGTTATCTCAATTGCATTGCATCACAGTCGTGTGGAAAACCTAAAATTGACGACATATTCAGAAGGAGAGAGACGAGACGTATCACTGTTTAAAGATATTTCACGAAACAAAATCATTGTCAATGTTTATATTTCAAATTGTGTTTTGATGATTCACGAATTATATAGATATTATTCTCGTGTGTGTGTGTGCGCGCGCGAGAAAATATTCGGCTGTCGCCGCATATAAAAGGGCGTCCTCGATCGAGAAGAATCATTCGTCTGCAATCGACTGTAAAAAGTGCATCTCGCAGTTACACGCAACATAGCACTCAACATGGCTCGAAGCCACGTTCTTTCCACGATTTTCTTAGCGCTCGTTTCGGCAAATGTGAGTATCCACATGTTACCTTGTTACAATTTTTTAATTACAAAAAAATATATTTAAATTAATTTGTGCTTGTGCAGTACATGTACAAATTGCTAAAATTATATTTAATATTATTATTTGAAATTATTATTTTAATATTAAATTAAAATTGGTTTAAGCATCAAGACATTTATTTAAATTTATTCGTCATACCGCTTGAACGCGCGTTAACTTTGCTTAATTGTCACAGGTGATACAAGCGTCATTGTTGTCGGGAGGACTTCTCAACGCCCTGCCTTCTTTCATGGACCTCGCGTCTCTACCCAGGTTTGGAGAGCTATCTCATAATTTCCTCTCGCAATTTACTGACGCGGCATCATCCGCCTTCGGCAGTTTCAGAAATTACTTCGATGACTTCCGTCTTGGTTTGGGACAGCGTTTGAACATTCCGCCCAGATTCCGTCTGTTGAATCACTTCGCCACCGCGCCACATGTCTTCCCGCTGTTCAACGGTGCCGCGGGCGGTGCCAGTGCTGCTTCTGCTGCAACTTCCGCCACTTCCGGAGGATCTGTTCCTGGTGCGGTACCGGCGCTAGGAGGTCTAGTAGGAGGTCTAGTAGGCGGCAGTCGTCTAGGAAGAAGTGCCAGTGCTGCTGCAACCTCTGACGCCGCTTTCGGAGAGTCTGCTCCTAGCGTCGACGATGTAGCACCAATAATACCAGCGCTAACTATAAGAGGTCTAGAAGATCTAGGAGGAGAAGGTCTAGGAGGCAGTCGTCTAGGAAGAAGCGTTGGTGCCTCTGATGCAATCTCCGACGCCGCTTTCGAAGAGTCTGCTCCGAGCGTCGATGATGTAGCACCAATAATACCTGTGCTACCTTTAGCAGGTCTAGGAGATCCTAAAGGAAGTCGTTTAGGAAGAAGTGCCGTGGAGCGGCCTGTACGCAGTTACGCTGAAAAAAATTACGATCAAAACGCCGCGTCCGTTGCAGCTACTAATGCCGCTGCGACTGAAGCGAAACAAACTGTTACAAGTTACTAAACTTGTACAACGCTTATTCCTAAATAAAAATGTTCTTGCTACACTTACCGATTTCGGTAAGTTTAATTAAGAATTACGAAGCAGAAGACAGTAGATTTTTTTTTTTTTTACACCACATCTTTGTAAAGTTGTTGCTGTCGAGAAATACAAATATTTTTCTCGTTAAATGTACAAGCGTCTCGCCTCGTTTTATTCCTTCCTTCCTTTATTTTTAATTATTATTACACAGTTTTTTAACTGAGAAAAGTCTGCCGGTATATATGGCGTCATATTTCATATACAACTGGTTGAGAGACATTTGAATGCGGGGGAGGGGAGCAGAAAAGTTTCGGAATCGCATCGCGAAGTATAAAAGCGCAAAGTGAGTGTCGACTGATCTAAGTACGTGTACTTGGGAAAAGAACATGAAGTTTCTTGATGTAAAGTTTACGCCTCTTACGCCTCACGCTGAACTCTCTTCTCGTCTAGTCTCTTTTATACGTGTAACATTCCGTTCCTTTGTGTTCCTTACACAACAATTACGCTGTTTAATTCGCACGCAATGCTTTTAACAAGTCACTCTCGCGCGGAAAAAAAGTTTTGCTATTGCACGGCCAGCGAGAAAAATTTGCTGAGTCTTGCCAGAAGTTCTCGTCAACAAAACGTTCTGCTGACGAAACGAAAACTTCAATAGGATTAAAAAAATCAACAAATACTAAACCGGCTCGTGCGATATCAAATGGACAAATTTTTAATGAGCAATTACGAGCGCCAGTAACTCAATTTTTTTTTTTAAATTATTTCTAGAAAGTATTTAATAGTAAAAAATACGTAGAAGAATTTGTGTTGCGTCGTGTTCAGCTTCTAATAAACTCCACGTGGGATATCTGCACGAACGATTACGCGAATCTGATGCGCAGTGAAAAAGATGCGCGCGCCCGTTTCAAGGAACATCATCAGAGCTATCACGACGGAAAGGTGACCACGAACAAAGTCATCAACGATCTCGTCTGGCACCCGTTTTGAACCGAAGTCGCGATAGCTTACACGCAACACGCCAAATCCGATTATCTGATTGGCTCGAAAGCTTGCGACCATAGGTTTGTTGCAAACTACTTGTCGAATTTATTAACGTGTTTCTCGCACATACACTTGGCACTTAAACGACTGAGCTTCAATTAAATTTTAATGTTACCAAACATATTCTCGCGCCACATTTTAATTTTCGTATAAAAAAAAACACGTAGATAAATAAAATTTCGAGTGTGTTCACGAGAAGTGACGTTTGTTTGTCCTTTCGATGGCAGTGTTGTTATCAATGGCTGTGCAAACAGCCAGGTGACTGAATCTTTTCAACGCATTTTTATCTCTTCGCACTTTTTACCATGAACACAGTCTAAAATTTATTTGCGCGATAGAAACAGAGAATATTTTTACGTATCTCCCGGTATCAAACTCGCGTTACTAAACTCGAGAAGCAATTTGATGGCAAAACTTTAGTTCAAACAATATGTGTTGTGTAAACAAACTCTCACCGGTATCGCAGAATAGCAATTCTTCGTCTCCAATTCACTTTTTCTCACGTTTTCCTCCGTTAGCCGAACACAGTTCCAGTTGTTCCAAAAAATGTCAAAAAAATCTGCGTAAAACCTTCACGATGCGTTTCTCTCGGTGAGTTTTTGCAATTTATTTATCACTGTTCGATCTTTCGTTGCTTGCGACGCGCGCGCATGTAAACAGACCGTTTCGACGAACGGAGCGCGATCGATTCGCGACGTAAATAAACACACTGCAACCGCGCGCAAGTAGATATTTTTATCACTAACGTTTCGAAACGTATTCTTCGATCAGATTCGGAGAGTTGCCGCGAGCTTGGCGAACTGCCGTCGGATACCGACGGAATGTCTTACGCGTTTAAAATGGGTTTAGATTAGCAAGAGGCGATTTCGGATCGCTCGTTTCGATACGTCCATCCGATCGTCCGACAACAAAGAGGACACACTCGTCACGTAAGCCACCGGAAGACGCCATTTTTCGAAAGAAATTCGCGAAGAGAACGCCACAACGCCATGACACTCGCGTCGCAACACTCACGAAACGCTCGTCGCGAACTCCGAGATCATCGATGCGCGATCGATCGCGATCACACACGTCAAATAACACGCCGATGCGATCGCCCGTCGTTAGATTCGACACTCCCGGCACTCGTTTGTCCGCGAAAGTTGCTCGGAACGAGCAAGAAGGACGACGGAACACGGAGCGTCCGCGCGCGAGTTTCTCTCGTCGTCCGACGGAAGGAGTTTGCGATTCGCGAACTGCCGTCGGATGCCGACGAAATGCTCTTACGCATAAAAATTGGTTTAAATTAGCAAGTCGCTCGGACGAGCAAGGACGACGGAACACGGAGCGTCCGCGCGCGAGTTAGCCTAATATTACATTTGTCGTACGACAAAGTTTTTAAGTGTGTTGATTGGCTGTTGGATAGAATATCCAAAAAGATTTAGAATTTCGTCGTCCGACGGAAGAAGTTTGCGATGCGCGAACTGCCGTCGGATGCCGACGAAATGCTCTTACGCGTAAAAATAAATTTAGATTAGCAAGAAGCGATTTCGGGTCGATCGTCTCGATACATTTCCGAACGCCCAATGTTGTTTAACAACAAAGAGAACACACTCGTCGAAAACACCGCGAGACACCATGACATTCGCAACAACAAAACACTCGTCGCGAACTCCGAGATCATCAATGCGCGATCGATGCGCGATCACACACGTCAAGTAACACGTCAACGCGATCGCCCGTCGTTAGATTCGACACTCCCGGCACTAGTTTGTCCACGAAAGTCGCTCGGGACGAGCAAAAAGGACGACGGAACACGGAGCGTTCGCGCGCTAGACACTTTCGTCGTCCGACGGAAGGAGTTTGCGATGCGCGAACTGCCGTCGGATGCTGGAATTCTCTTATCCGTAAACATGGGTTTAGATTAGGCGATTAAGAGTTGCTCGTCTCGAACGCCCACTGTCGTCCGACAACAAAGAGAACACACTCGTCACGTAAACCACCGGAAGACGCCATTTTTCGAAAGAAATTCGCGAAGAGAACGCCACGACGCCATGACACTTCGCGTCGCAACAACGAAACACTCGTCGCGAACTCCGAGATCATCACTACGCGATCGATCGCGATCGCACACGTCAAATAACATGTCGACGCGATCGCCCGTCGTTAGATTCGGCAATCCCGGCACTCGTTTGTTCGCGAAATTCGCTCGGGACGAGCAAAAAGAACGACGAAACACGGAACGCGTCACTCTCGTCCGACGGCCGACGGAAGGAGGACGCGCACGTGATTGCCGTATGTATCAATATATTATTTAACATTCGAGCGAGATTTACCCGTTTGTTATTTTAGAAATCCCGGCTGTTGTTTTCAATGCTTATCAATAATTTTCCGGTGTGTGTTAGAACGAGTATATGAAAGCGTATTTTTATAAATCTTTATTTAGTTTGAAAGATCATTGTCATGATTATTTCCGCGTGCGTTTTCCTTGATTTTATTGCGCTTTTGTGTTTACACTCCTACTGTTATTATTTACAAAAGCCCGCACTTTTATGTATTGCAAGAACATAAAAATGTTTTCGGTACGTCACATTTTTGCCGCGCGCAAAATGTGTTGAACGAGCCAATCTTATATGAAAACTTTAATATCGAAAATCATTTTTATACTTTTTCTCGAGTATCGCAGGTATCGAGTGCCCGATATTCTTTAGCAATTTTCTCTTGCTGGCTATATAGTGACACATGTTTTTGTTTTTGCGCTAATCTATCAAAGACACACTTTTAACAAGTCATTCTACAATTTTTATAATTACATTTGTTATTGGACGAATAATTTGGCTCTTGCAATCGGCGTTGCATTAGCACAAGCGTAAGTAGTGATAAATCACTCGTTTCTGTGTGTGTGTGTGTGTGTGTGTGTGTTCGGACGCACAAGGTCGTACTATTGTTTTTCCACGCAGAAATGGCATGCCAGCCTCTGATATCGAGCGTGTTATAAATCCCAACTAACAAAACTCTCGGTGACAGTTGCACGCCCGCAGAAGCCTGTGATATAAATCTTATCTACGGGGAGTAAAAGTTAAAGAAGTTAACGGTCACCAATGCCAACGAGTCACGTCGTCGTTGTCGTCGTCGTCGTCGTCGCCGCCGCCGTCCTTGCGCGAGTCATTCTTTTCTCTCCCGCGTATTTCGCGCGCTCTACAACTACCTGTTTCTCAGCTGTCAATAAGCGAACTCCGCCCTTTCGTTTTACTTGTCGTTCATTTTATTTTTTAGTTTCGCAACAAAAACTCCGGACAACAAATGTAAGAAGGATGAGATATATAATTTATCCTCGAGACTATCTTGTTTATCGTCCGAGACATCGTTTTCCGGAGGAGGAGCGACTTAAACTTGTAACAGCGCATTGACAATTCGTCGCGATACGCAATTTCAATTGCGAGCAACTTCTATTGTTGGTACACACCCATTCTGCACTCCGAACGCGGATCGAATTAATATAGTTGAAGAGAATTACGGAACGTTCGGAATTTCTATTTAACAGCATTCGAAGCTCGTACATCGAATCTTTAATTGCAATGGCGTTCCCCGATAGCGTTTATTTCCATACCGAGCCGCGTTTTCTAAATTTCTGTATTTCGTTCGACGATATTCGCCCCTACGGACCGCGTCGTGCGCACGTGTCCACGATATCGCATTTTAAAATTTCCTATTGCACCCAGTGTACAATAACAATCTCTCGACGCGCTTGTGTCTCGCTCACTCCGTTGCTTAGAAAGATAACACGAAATTTTTTTTTTTTTTAAACACATGTCTCCCGGCGTTGGCGGCCGTGAATACACGATGTGTATACGCACCTATACGAAAGCTGATTGAAATGTAACGGTTGCGTCATTTGTTATTACTCGCAATGTTCGCGAAACTCGACGCTGCCCACGACAGATATTACTCAGCCGCGATTCGCGCACGTGTGTCGCAGAAATTCGACGAATGCAATTTAAAAATTAGCGAACGTCGCGCGTGCCTAATTCCGGACTTTTACTTTTCGACATCCGACACTGATATGCAGCGTCATTGTATGATGACGCAGAGCTAACCGCGGCTCTTTGAAATTACTTTGGAATTTCAGTTTTAAACGATGCAATTATTATTTCTTGTCATCTTTACGTTTTTATTTTGAAATAATTATTATTTTTCGAGACATCCGACACCGATCGAATATCTTTCATCGTGCGATACGCAAAGACTCTTTGAAATTATACTGAAACTTCAGTTTCAAATAACAATTTTTTTTTTTGTTGTTTATCTTTACGTTCTTATTTTTAAACGTTTGAAAACAAGATAAATTGAATGACCGTAGAAACGATTCTTCAATAACATCAATTGTTGCGAACAAATGCTTGATCACAAAGAAAATATTCGCATGTGGAAAATTGTGATGGCAGATAATCACACAAAGAGCCAGTAGATAATTTCGGGGCGAAATGTGGGCTCAAAGGATTAAACGCGCGCGAGAGAGAGACAGATGTTACAGTGACCGTCCCATTGTCCGTGCAAAATTACGCGAATAATTCGGACGTATTGCTGAACGCGTAGTAAATCGATGTATTCCCAATCGGATCGTATCATTCAAAGAGAGAGAGAGAGAGAGAGTATAATCGCGTCGAGTCTGCCGTATCATCGTCGGCTACTATCATTGCGCGTTCATCCTCGATGTCCCGCGCGTCAGCACGTCGAGTGATTTGAGAACAATATCAACGACGCGTCCCGGCCAATGAGAACGGGATACAGAGTATGGCGCGTACGACGATTTGCATAACTCGGTTCGTTGCGAACGTGCGGCGCATGTACATGTAGCTGGGTCCGACGGTTGGTGTTGCCGCGCGACGATCCCACATACTATAGCATCATCATGCAATTCTCTTTTCTGAAAAACGATTTGTAGCGCGGGAAATGTAGTGTGTACGTTGCGTGATTTTGAAGAGCCAAAAGTAAAAGTAAAATAAAAAAATCTGCTTGCACGCAAAAAGATACAATACACACGTAGTTTATATCGGACGTTAATGATTTATTTAATTCAAACATTTGCACGTTTCAAGACCGACCGTGGGAGAATGGAATACGTTTTTAATTTAACACGATTTATTTATCGCGCGTTTTTTCTTTTTATTTTTTTGCGAGTTCTGAAACTTAATTATTAATTTTGCGGAAAACTCTCAAGTTTAATTATTTGTTAATTGGCAACTAGAAGAGAATTCAAATAAGAGCTCGAAACATGTTTCGCTGTAACGCACGTAAACATATTAAATCACCTTGTTTTGCTCGAGATTGACTTTTATTAAGTTTATTTTTGTAATATATATTAAATATATGTATAATTCAAACGTATTCTCAAAGTAATAAATATAGAATTAATATGTATATGAGAAAAATAATATTTTATTATTTATCATATTTCAAGCATGCCAAATAGAGTGACCGGGTAACGTTGTTAAAGAAAGCGAGCCGATGCCGCTTGATTCATATTTCGTGACACAAAAGTGTATTATAACCGAGAGAGAGAGAGAGAGAGAGAGAGAGAGAGAGAGAGAGAGAGAGAGAGAGAAGATCAAATCTCATCAAGCACGCGCGACGGTGGATACTTCCGACACAACAAGTTCCCTTCGACCACTCGGTTGATGAAGTACGATGAAGTTTGTTCGTACTTAGCGGGACAATTTCATTGACTGTATCTTCACTTTGACTTTTTCAATCCTCTTTCCCGAATTTTCTCACCCCTCGGATTTAAACCTCCCCGGACTGTCAGCTGCAATTTCACCGATTTTCTCATACGCCAGTCCTTTCATTATAGACTTTATTTGCTGAGAAGTTTTAATAGAACGAATAAGAGAGCAAGATATCAAGCATTAAAATATGTATTTTTCAAATTGCGTTTAACAATAATTTTTTGTACAATAATCGTACAAGAAATTAGATGCTGAAAAAACTTTTTTTTTTTTGAAACAAGTAAATAACGCAGTTGCAAGAACAAAACAAAAGATAAAAGATATTATAAATCCAACAAAATGCGCGCGTTTATTCATCCATGATCTCTTGAAATCCTGCAAAATGTCAGAATATTTTCAAACTATTTCTATTTACGTCAATTGAGTTTTGAGGTAGTAGATTGATAGCGAACGCGGTTCTTATTGGCGAGAGATCGCTGGGTCGTTTATATTTTCCTTGGAGAGTATCTTCGCCCCGTTTTTCTTTTTATCCGACCATAACTCCGTGAGCAACAGAAGCTGCTGGCACGACTATCGATCCCGCGGGTCCAGCTATAACGCTGCGAGGCACATAATTTTTACTCATTTCAATATTGTATCAAAATAACCAAGACTCTACACACCGTATTCAAAGAAAGTTGCTTCGTGTTGCCAAAAAAAAACTGCTTACCCACGCCGGGAGCGACGACTGCCGCTGGCACAGCAGCAGGTCCGGCAACTGTCGCGGAACTCGCGGACGGTCCGATCACAGCTGCGGAACCGGGAGCGGGCCCAACCACCGCCACCGAACCTCCCGAGGGTCCGACTACAGTCGCCGAAGGTCCAACCACGGCCGCAGAGCCTCCAGCGGGTCCGACCACAGCTACAGAAGGCGAAACCGGTGCGACCACAGCAGGTACAGCAACAGGTGCAACGACGCTATTTCCAACTACCACCGCGCCATTAGGTACGACAGAGCGACGTTGACGTTCAGGAACGACCGAAACGGCAAACACCACGATGGTGATGAAAATCTGTGGCGTGCGTTCGAAAAAAAAATGCCCAGATGTTAAGTGAAAAATGTTGTATCTTCTATCGTTTTATACACTCGAATAGGACGGAATGGAGTGAAATTAGATTCTTGACTACAAATTTCAAACTTATAATTAACTTTTTCTTATATTTATAATTAACTTTAATTTACTTCTATCTTACACGCTATTTTACACATTATTTTGATCCTTAAAACTTATCTATTTATAAACAATTAATAGCTTTTTAATGCTCGTTGAAAATTATACTAAGAAATATATAAGGCCATACGAGCCGTTCCCAGGATGTTGAGCGGAAACTGTACGTGTGTATATATATGTCTACACATATAACGCGTTCACTTGTAAATTTTTACAAGTGAGTTTTTGAATTGAGATTTTAATCCTTAAAATCCTACAGGATG